>JBBPMQ010000026.1:0-93197 GCA_038090375.1 Boletus rubroflammeus
ACGTTCTTGTTGAAATCCAGGTGTGACACACTCATGCGACACAGGTTGTTTGGATTGACCGTCGAATCTGTATCGAGCCGTGAATACAACGAGTAGTCCGACCTATCAAACTTGGTCTAAGGAGGTCTCGATTGACTGATCTACTGGACAGTCTAGCTGCGCAAACCTGGGTTTGTTAAACCTAAATTTGCGAAAGCACGGACGTATATTCAGAAAATTACACAGATTCTGAGAGACCATTGTCTGCCCAACAAGGTTTCGCTACGAACTCTGGCAAGGGGGAAATGTCCAACTTCCAGGGTCCTAATTGGTAAATATTGCAGGATGAGAATGGTATTCTCTCTCAGTTCATTTGCTGAACAGCTTGGCAGTCCGAAATGCACGAATCACTGATATACGTACGGTATGTTCGTTTCCAACCAGTCATCGCTGTCGAATGCCAGCTCTACAACCTAGACTGGCGGCTGACACCCAACATAAGTATAAAGCCGACTCTTCTTGCTCGCCGCTTCTTTCTTGATAATTAGTTGCTGCACCTCGATAATCCGCTGCTTGCATTCCAGCCTATACAGACGAGCTACTTCCACCCCATACGTCGCCATGAGTATCATGGTCAACCCCTTCAAATTTCAGACCGTGGAGATCCTCGAAAAGAGCAAGAACGACGGAGACGTGCACGCCGGCGAGTATCCTATCGCGGGTACCAACATGCACTTGAATAAGAAGATCGTCAAGTTTGATACCGCCATCAAAGATGACATCCCATTAATATTCAAGGCGCAGCGGCCAGAGAGCATGGCAAGTAGAGCCATTTCTGCAAAGTGCTGATATCTGACACTCGTCCTTCAGAAACTAGTTCAATCCTCTTCGCTCCTCGATATACGTACGGACATCCAAGCGAAAAGGCAGACGAAGATTCTCTCCAAGGTCAAGTCGGCGAAGGATAACATCACAAGATTATTCAAAACAAATGGGCGTGCCTCTCCGGCTACTTTGAACCTCGCCCCTTTAGCCATTCCCTATGTCCAACATCTTGGTGTGCAGGATGTACACTCATCTCCTTTATTGTTGACGTCAATCTCTCAGAGTGCCATCCCACGAGTCCGCGTTGTCACGGCATTCGACCCACTCCCTTCTGATCAAACCACATTGGAGGCAGTCACTTCCCTCGTTGCATACAGCGAGCACGTGGTGGAGGAGCACGTCGAGGACTTCGTCTCTGTCCTGCAAAACGTAGCTGAAGCTCCATCTCCACCGTCACCAGCGCAGCTTCTCACTGCACTGGAGCCCCAACGCACCCCACGCTCTACGTTCCTTTTCAACGAGCTTCATACAATCAGGGAGGAAGTCGGGAACCCAGAGGTGGATGCTGAAGACGTACACCTGGATGTATCCAGCTCGTGTGGACCCTTTCCGACAAGCGACTCTGAGGCGAAATACAACGCGATGCTAGCAGCCGAGTTTGCGAGTTTCTCTTTTGACTTGGATGACATTCAAGAATGGTCCGATGAGGTGGAGAGGGGGAAGCAGGCGAGGATGGATGCTCACTTTGCATATGTTTCGAAGGCTTTGGCGGTTCCCGTCCCAAAGCTTTCCGCCTACTTCTCCACTGACAGTCCTGCCGATTTCACCACAGCTGACAAGGACGAATCCACCAGCGACCCTTCGCCTGTCAAGATCGAGACCTCTGAGACAAACACATCGGCTGCAGATTCTTCTCTGGTGACCAGCGTTGACGCAGAGGAGAATCGACCTGAATTCTCACCTACAATACTTCGTGGACTTCGGAGAGTCAGAAATTATGAAGACCTGAAGGTTTTCTTGCTTCGATGTCACTATTGCATCTCCTTTCTGACTTCGGGCATGTAGACCTTACAGGTGATAACAGATTGCAGCGATTCGTTCTCAGATCTGTCCTGTTGGTCGCTCGATCTGGGTCTATCAGAGTCGTCTGCTGTCGGAAGCAAGACAGGAGTGTTGCGTAGGTCGGTGAAGTGCAATGATCTTCGAGTATGCCGATTACCCTATGTGTGGTGTTCGGACACATGTTCTTAATTTCGTGCTTAGAGATCATTTTTGTCACTAGAATCAGGAAGATGCCATACGCCGAGTCATGAGACCAGAGCGAGCAAGAATCGACTGGTAAGAACCTGGTTTCTCTCACACGTTCCACACACTTGACCGACACGTCATAGTCGTCGTTCTGGCGTCGGGAAGATCCTATACTCCCTGCTCGGGGTCTTACTGCCCATCTTCAAGGAGTACATTTTTCATGTGACTCGAATATCCAAGGTGCGCCGGATAGACACTCGAAACCGCCAGTATCACGCGCAACTATGGCAATTTCATGTCTTCCATCCTTCATGTCGTCTGCGAGTTTGGTCTTTTGAGTTTGCATTCGCGTCATTCTCCACGTTCTTCGTCGCCTCCAGCCCGGTTTTGTATTAGAATAACACAATCGGGTTAGGAGGCGAAGAAACGGCGGAGGATGTCGAAAGGACCAATGAAAGCACTGAAGCAACGACTAAAGTCCATGATATCCAACGCGTATATCTTTGATTTTCTTAACGACCACACCTCAAATTTCCAGGTCCGTTCGTAGTTCGAACAGTCTCCCTTCATTCTACCGATTCACGGATCATCAGGGAGAGGAGTGAGTTGGTTTCGTTCATGCAAGCCACATGCCGTCCCTGAGTCCGGTTGATCCTGCGCATCTTGTGCCTCTACTCTGAGATGCAAGATTCATGACATTCTAGCCTGTCTCAGACTTTTCAGTGATGTACGCTACCACTTTGCTACGGACCCCCCTGGACTGTTTGCGATTATCTGGAAATGTTAGAGCGCCATTTTGTACATTCACTAAGTCGGCAGCGGTGATGATACACGCTTATTTGGACGAATGAATGAACACTTGAGAAGTTCAAAGAACTGGTTCCAGAGTCGACGAAGGCAATCACAAACTCGAACTTTGAGGTACGGCAATTCCGTTCGAGTATGAAGTACAATATGATGTTAGCTTTTGAACCACTACATACCCAAGATACATGGATACTACGCCGATGCGGTCACTCTGACGGGTGCAGCTACAGAGGAAGTTGCTACGTTCTCAGATCCTGCAGGACCGAGGACGGCAAGGTCCTTTCGTTTCTCCGAGGGGGCGTTCGAGGCTTCTGGAGAATTCGAAGCGTGGTTAATCTTGGCTTTTTTCTTCTTCTTGAGCAAGCCTGACAAGGGTTCGTTCAGTGATAAATCCGCATTTGCTCGGAGGATGTACTGACCTGTGGAAACCGCGGATTTTACATTGTCAATAATTTCCTGACTCTCTTCGAGGTATTCGGTATCGTCGAAACGATGCTTTTTCCCGGCTGAAGACTCGGGATCCGCCGAAGCTGAAGCAATCTTTTTCTCGAGGATTTCTAGCTTAGCCCTTTTAGCTTCGGCTGCGGCTTTCTTGCGTTGTTCTTCATTTTCCATATAGTCAACCAGGCTAGGTGTAGGTCAGATACACGTGTCAATGAAATGAGGGAGTGAACGTACCGTTTGGCAGTCTTGATGGTACTAAGTCTGCGGCCGCTGAGATCCCTGCACGAGTCATTATTATTTGTCTTCTGGCTACTCATGCGACCTCCGGCGGCACGGAGCTGTGAACCAAAGCCACCCTTTCCACCACGGAGACGTGGAACAATCCGCAGAGTGACGAGATCCGACGAGTCGCCATGCAGTTCCGAAACACGGGTGTCTGGGGTGAGCGAACCGCTGTAAGGGGAGATGTGCAACGAATCGGAGGCGGGTAGATCTGGGTAGCGGTCGCAGAGAATGTGGTAGAGATCATTTACGCGAGTCTCTGAAGGGACGCGGAGAGATAAGGTGGGAAAAGGCGGGAATGTGGAGAAGAGGACGCTGGTGGACATGGCGGGAAGCTGACAAGAAGGAGTAATCGATAATGTCAATGGCAAGAGTTAATGTCAACAAAGATTCGGTCACGTGGTCATTCACACCCAGGTCCGGCTTCGAGGGGCTTCGGCCCGGGCCGGGGCTTGCCATACTAGTACTGCGTACTACGGTAATCATACCTACCCCCAATTTGGAGGGTTCGCCGCCGGGTTCCGGAGGGTACCCCCTTCCGCCGCCGAGCCTTTCTCCGCGATCTGGAAGGCTCGCGATCCCTGCGAATGACGACGATGATCAATATGGGTGTACTCGAACAGCAAGCGCCGTTATTCGTCTGGACAGTCCAGTTCTGTCTGGGAACAACACTGACCACATATGTTCTGTCCCTCATCACTGGCAACGTCTCGCAGGTGGACAGAGTTTGGACATTCCTCCCCGCCATCTACACTGCCTATTACGCACTTCTCCCACTCTGGCCCCGTACTCCGCAGATGAAGTTCCTCCTTCCATACACCCCTGAAACTGTTCACGAGTCTTTCGTGAGTACCTTCAGCCCCCGTGCGTTACTCATGCTCGCCTTGGTCGTAAGTTGTCTGTATATTCGTGGGAAGCCGAGTCTGATGCGCCAGAATTGAGGTTACTTGGATGTTTAGGTACGAGTGACCCCTATCTATTTGCACGACCCTTTGATGACGTGACTCGCAGGCTCTCATACAACGCATGGCGACGAGGATTTTTCAATTTGTAAGTGTTTTCTTGCCGAACTGACAAGCGACTTATGGCATGCCCTACTCGGATTAGCAATGACGAGGACTATCGCTGGCAGATCGTTCGCGAGAAGATCCCTCCTTGGTTGTTCCAGGTGTTCAACTTCACGTTCATCGGTAAGTTCAACAATCGCTACAGAGTGCGACGCTCACAATGGCGCCCAGCTGTGATTCAAAATATTATCCTCTTTCTTCTTGGTGTTCCGACCAAGATCGCAGTCACTCAACCGCACACGAGTATGGGTGTCTCTGATTATGTTCTTGGCGCACTTGGATTCTTCACCGTTTTGACCGAGTTCATCGCGGACAATCAGCAGTACTCGTATCAGACGTTCAAGCGTTCGGGTAAATTAAACTCAAATGAATGGTTTGGAGCACGTATTGCCTGGACGAAGCGGGATGTCGAGAGGGGATTTGTGACGAGGGGACTGTGGGCGTGGTCGAGGCACCCCAATTTTCTCTGCGAGCAAAGTTTCTGGGTATGTCGTGTTGCTAGTAGATGGCACGACTAGACTGACGACGGGTGTGTTGCCAGATCATCATCAACTTGATTCCGCTGGTGTGTCCGGATGGACCGTGGGGCCAGGAAAGGCCAACGTCACTTGGATCGCTGGCATCGCTGCTTCCAAGCCTCGTGCTGTGTGCGCTGTTTTTCTCGTCGACCAAGTTCACGGAGTCGATTTCGTTGTCCAAGTACCCTGTCGCGTACAAGGCATACCAGCAGCGTGTTGGGATGTTTGTTCCCATCAGCACACCGGTTCGGGGTGCGCTGCTGAGCGCGCAGGGAAAAAGGGAGGAGGTGGATGAGATTGTGTATGGCCAGGCAGCGCAAAAGGTCGAATAATGTTGTTTCGTATAATTCGGACGTAATCGGATCACGCTTTCGGCCGAGTCCGAAAAGGTAGAAAAAGAATGAAAAGATTGACTCGACGCGTTAACTGCAAACGATGGCCTCGATCGCATCGCGTCTCTCCTCGCGCTCCCTCCGCGCCCTTGCCCGTCGCGCCCCTCGTCCCCCGACCAGCCTTCACGCTGCGTCCTTTTCCCTCCTCGCCCGCTCCCCCGTCGTTCCTCGTCCCGCAGTTCAGGTAAATTTCATCTTGATAAAAATATAAAAAAAACTCGCTTCGTTCTGGCTGACACGTCGCAAAAGACCCTCCCTGCGCGTGGCGTCAAGACCCTCAACTTTGCGGGCTCGGACGAGGTTGTCTATGAGCGCAGCGACTGGCCCCTTGCCAAGCTTCACGACTACTTCAAAAATGACACCCTCGCCCTCATTGGCTATGGTTCCCAAGGTCATGGACAGGGCCTGAATGCCCGTGACAACGGTCTCAATGTCATCGTCGGTGTCCGCAAGGATGGCGAGAGCTGGAAGCAAGCTGTCGAGGATGGCTGGGTCAGTCCTCGCTTCCTCGCCTCCTCCCTCTTTCTCACTCGTCTTCAATAGATACCAGGTGAAACCCTCTTCCCCATTGAGGAAGCCATCAACCGCGGAACAATTGTCATGAACCTTCTTTCCGACGCCGCACAATCACAAACTTGGCCCACCATTGCACCTCTCATCACAAAGGGCAAGACCCTCTACTTCTCGCATGGTTTCTCCGTCGTCTACAAGGAAGATACCCATGTTATCCCTCCCCCCGATGTCGACGTCATTCTCGTCGCTCCGAAGGGTTCAGGTCGCACCGTCCGCACTCTTTTCAAGGAGGGTAGGGGTATCAACTCTAGTATTGCCGTCTTCCAAGACGTCACAGGCAATGCAAAGGAGAAGGCCGTTGCTCTCGGTGTTGCCATCGGCTCTGGCTACATGTACGAGACCACCTTTCAGAAGGAGGTCTACTCTGACTTGTACGGTGAACGAGGCGTGGTACGTTTCCACTCCTATGCTTTCACTCTGATATACTCACTGGCTTGAATAGCTCATGGGTGCCATCCGTAAGTCCTCTTGTTGGTATTGTAGGAGATTTTGGTCTCAAGTGACAATTAGAGGGCTTGTTCTGTGCCCAATACAAGGTTCTCCGTGCCAACGGCCACACGCCCTCGGAGGCATTCAACGAGACCGTCGAGGAGGCTACTCAGTCTCTCTACCCTTTGATTGGTCAGAAAGGGTGAGCATTCATGCATATATTACACCTTTATGTGTCAAACAGGTCGTTTTCCCTACCAACAGTATGGACTACATGTACAACGCTTGTTCTACCACAGCTCGTCGCGGAGCGCTCGACTGGGCTCCCATTTTCGAAAAGACGAACCTCCCCATCTTTGAGAAGCTCTATGAGAGTGTCAAGAATGGCACTGAGACTCGTAGATCCTTGGAGTTCAATGGACGCGCGACGTACCGCCAAGACCTCGCCAAGGAACTCAAGGAGATTGATGACCAGGAGATCTGGAGAGCTGGTAAGACCATATCGTTTTACAGTGTTGCCGGTGCAGTCGCTCAGTTTGCGGTATCTAGGCAAAGTCGTCCGTTCGCTGCGCCCCGACTACAAGGCTGAGTAGATGCCTAACAATATACCGTGACGTGATACCGCTCTTGGCCATCGTTTTTATTACACTTCTTTTGAGCAAGGTTGCTTCTTGCTCAGCCAAAAGCACCATCGGTGCAGTTGAGTTGTAGAGGATCATTCGATCATCGCATGTACATTATCATTGTGAGGGGATGCAAATGGAGAGACTATTGTGATGACTACACCACTGCGACTGATCTTCCAAATTGGTCGTAAAGGGCTCCTGTTCCAAGACATTGAGGCTGCCTCGCGCTCCCTGGGTCTATCATAAATCCCACCCTCTGGCGGAGCTATTGAAGAACGGCCATGGACAAGGACAATCGCGACGATTTCACGTTCGCCAAGCTTTCCAATCTCAAGCTGCCGCTGACTTTTCGGATGTACGCACTGGTTCTGGCTGGTGTCCCAACAACTTATGCCCAACGAATCCCTCATCCAGCTCACAACTCGAAGGAACAAGGCCGCGAAAGTCAGTCTCGAATGTACTGGAGAACCCAGAACTGAGGTTCCATGGTGCTCAATCTTCGTACGACTCTCCACCATGTCTCTCGTTCCTCCTTGCGGCAGGACTAATATCGAGACAGGTCGCTCTCAGATCTCTATGTCACTTGTCAGCTGGTAGCTGACAACAAACCCCTGACGATTCCCTTCAGGACGTCCTTCAAGGCATTCAAGACCAACTACACGTATGTTTTACCTCTTGGACGCCCTCAGGCGCTTACCTACCCACTCCTGTTCGTCGGGTACAGCTGGAACGAATGGATATCGCTCCCGATACAATATTGCGATCTCCCGTTGAGCTCGCAGATCACCTTTACTGTGTGGGATATTGAAAGTCCACGCTCGGCCGTTCCGGTGGGTGGCACGACTTTCAGACTGTTTGGCAAGAAATGGTAGGCTGGTGTCCTCGATTTTTTCGTGTCTACCGTTCACCGTGGTCCAGGACTCTGCGAAGAGGTAAACACAGGCTTTTGTTGTGGCCTGGCAAGGAAGCAGATGGGTCGATGGACACCACTACACCCAGCAAATTGGGCACGCGGGATGAAATGGGTCGGTTGGAGAAGGTGCGTTTACTTCCTCAATCTACACGACTTCTGACGAGCACCGCAATTACTACCTTAGCTCGTGAAAAAGTATGAACGGGGGGATCTCCCAAAGTCGGATTGGCTCGATAAGATGGCATTTAGGAGGATGGAGGAGATACACGCTGTGAGTACTCGTTTCAGACTTGCAGTATTGCGTTGGACATGGCTGTTAAACGCTAACTGTCATAGGCTGAGACCGCAAAGTCCGAGAACATGTTCTTGTACATTGATATGCCTCGCTTCGACTTTCCGGTAATCTTCAGCGAACCTGCGAGTATACCGAAACTTCAGATGGGTTGTGAGACTGATGGAATTCTGCACAGGTGGCCCAAAATACCCCATCAACTTCCACTACACCAACAACGGTTGCTCAAACACCCGCTGCACCTGTTCTTCCACCCTCCTTCGCGACTGATCCTCACATCTGGGCGGTTCTAGATCCTGAGATGGAACGCGAAAATCCTGTAGAGGATAAGCATCGTCGTCTGGTCCGGAGCCATCGGAGCAGTCCATATGACAGAGAACTCAAACCGAATGCCAAGATCAGAGACGACCTGGGGGTAAGCGTCTGGGCCCTCATCGTTGACGCGCACCTCGCCGACATCATTACCTTAGGAAATCCTCAGCTACCCTCCTTCACAACCTCTCACTTCAGAGGAGAAAGACTTGATCTGGAAGTTCCGCTTTTATCTAGCAAGAGACAAACGTGGATTGACCAAGTTCCTGAAATCGGTGACTTGGAGAGATCCGTCGGAAGTGAAGCAGGCGGTCGAAGAGTTATTGCCTATGTGGACGGAGGTAGATACCGATGACGCCCTTGAGCTACTGGGTCCTGGTACAGTGGACTCGCGCGTAAGAGCGTTTGCGGTCAGACAGTTGAATCGCGCCGACGACGACGTAACTATACCATTTCCTATCATTGTTCTCCTGAACTCCATTAATGTAAATCCTATAGGAACTCATGTTATATCTACTCCAGCTCGTTCAATCGCTCAAGTTCGAGAGCGCCGCAAGTGATCAGCGGTCGTCACGCTCGACGACGAGCGCAATATCATATGACGACAGTGGACTCTCCGACTTTTTGATTGGTCGCGGAGTAAAGAATCATGTACTGGGTAACCGATTGTATTGGTACCTCATGGTCGAGGTTGCCCTGGAGGATAGAACGGTGGCGAAAATGTATGGCAGAGTTGTGTTCAAGTTTCTAAGTAAGATACTCGAGGTGCGCACATGCTCATTCTCATGGCTACTGGATATTCATGCTCGCTGTAGTCGGAAGGTGGCAGCGAACGTCGCGAGCTTATGCGGAGGCAAGGAATCATGGTCGAGACATTAGCAAAGCGCGCAAGAGAGATCAGGACTTCAAAGGACCCTCGGCCAAAAAAGATCGAAAAGCTACGCTCGTTCATAAACGACTCGAAGAACGGCCTCATCAACATACCCCCGCTCCCTCTACCCCTGAATGCCCGAATCGAGATAACTGGCATCAATGCTGAAAAGTCTTCAGTGTTTAAATCCAATCAATTTCCATTCCTACTCCATTTCCAATGCGTGGACGGTTCGGAATACCCTGCCATGTTCAAAGATGGAGACGACATGCGACAAGACCAGCTGGTATTGCAGCTTTTTACGCTCATGGACCAGTTATTGCGGAAGGAGAATTTAGATTTGAAACTGATACCATACGATGTCCTGGCTACTGGACCATTGCAGGGTATGGCACAGTTTATTCCAAGCAAGACGATAGCAGCAATAGTTAGCGAACACGGAACGCTACTCAACTATCTGCGTGCAAGCCATCCAGACGAGGGAAGCGTGGGCACGTATGGCGTGGAGCCGAGTGTCATTGACACATTCGTTCGTAGTTGTGGTATGTGTATTTTGGTCGCAAGATCCGCGAACAGCCGTTTACCAAGCTGTGTAGCTGGTTATTGCGTCGTCACGTACCTACTTGGGGTTGGAGACCGCCATTTGGATAATCTATTACTCACACCCGATGGTCCGTTTTCCTTGTAATCATGATTATGTTCAAGAGCACGCTCACCATTCACCCTATTCAGGGCATTTCTTTCATGGTATTTATCCGGGGTGTCTCTCTCGTAACGTGCTGCTAATTGGTATCTACTCACAGTCGACTTTGGTTATATCTTGGGCCGTGATCCCAAGCCATTTCCACCTCCCGTGAAAGTATGCAAAGAGATGGTCGATGGCATGGGCGGCGTGCAATCCACGCACTATGCGCGTTTCAAGAACTTTTGTTTCACAGCATTTACCATCCTGCGCAAGAGCGCCAATCTCATTCTAAATCTGGTCGCTCTCATGGTCGATGCCAACATTCCCGATATCAAGCATCGTGATGTACACGAACAGATTCAAGAAAAGTTCCGGCTCGATCTCACGGAAGAGGAAGCAATCAAGCACTTTGAGGCATTGTTGAATGAGACCTCATACTTTACGGTCGTGCTCGATCGGATTCATGACTTGGCACAGTATTGGAGGAGTTGAGCTGTGCCCGTACCATGGCGGGATCAATTCTGCACAGGATCCTTACGTAGTATCTACCATTGCAAAATGGGCCCATATTTCTCAAGATCTCACTCCTCAGGACATCAGCCTGTATGTTCACCCATGAGCGTCAGGGCAGGACTCAAGCTCAGATTACAACATGGAACCGATGCTGCGGATGGCCTCTAGGCCATTTATTACACACTGCTGTGACGCAGTGTGACACTCCATTGCTTACAGGCGGTCACGGCTTAGTCAGAGGTCGAATCAAAGGATGCTTATCTATGCTTGTCTTCCTTATCGGGTCTGGAGAACATTTACTCCGCCCTTCGAAATTCACGTAATGTCAATTTTAGGCGCATGCCAATGCGAGCAGCGAAGATCACAGGTTAGAGGGTAACTATGAGTGGGGTAATAATAACTTACGAGCTTCGAACCTCGGATTAAAATGACAGAGAGGTCCTGTGTTTGAGGATGGAGACAAAGTGGTGTCTAAGCGTGCACCGAGGATATACATATTGCCTCACGATTCATTTTCCAAACTTGTAAATTTGCCCGGCACAGAAGCTCGACGCTACATACTAAACGGGAGCCATCAGACGTGCTTCCGCACCAGAAGTCGCCACCTACCCTCCAAACGCAAGTCCAGACCCAAGATCTCCGCCGATATGGATATGCTTATCACGGGAGCTGATGCCCAGTGTATGGGTTGATGCCGGTACTCCAGATAAGCATGGATCGCAATCTAGCCGCCAGAGCGGGCAACCAAGTTGGAGGTGTGGAGCGTGGAGTCCGATGGTCGACTTCCCAATTTTTAACAGGCCGCAAATTAAGTGGCGCGATCGCTGGCTGGGAGGGTCGGGAGGGTCGTCGTGGTCTCCTCGCCAGTTGGGTCTTTGGATCGGCCCGAGGGGGGGGGGGGATGAGTCACTGAACCTGCCAACGCGCAGCGAGAACGGACGAACAGTTCTTACGATGCTGAGAGTCTACTTGCGAACTCAAGAGGAGACCGGATCTACACTGCACGAAATCCATAACTTGTCGGTCTAGTTACTATCACCAGGCTTTTGTCTTCTGATCCAGTTCCTTCAGCCAGTCATCCTCTGCCAACAGCTCTACGGCAGAATTCAACAAATACAAACACAAACACCGTCAACCGCCAACGGCATTCGGCAATTCCGACCCGGCGATCCACGTTACTGTTCTTCCATCAATAAGGAAATGCCAAACAGATAAGTTCTGTTCTCCTTTCAAAACCACCGCGAGCAATTCGAAACACTCTTCGGAGGGGAAATGACTCCCAGTTTTAGGGTGTATGTGACCGGAATGGATAATTTATGTTTTACCGATTTCACGAACCAAACAGGGTATGAATGTGCTCTTCATGGCTGAGCACTCGAGGCCGGCTAACCTGGACAATCGCCAACATAGCATGGTCACCAGCGATCGATCGTCCAGGGATAGCCCAGCGTCTAGCAGTTCCCGGCTAATGGTTTGGTAACCAAGAACTATCGAGGGAAGCAAATATGAGATACGAACCAAGATGTGCGATGGGGCGGTTGGCGAAAGTTGTAGTCAATTGGTGTGACACGACCGTAAGGGTCTTTTTGTTTCCTGAATGGTACAAACCCGCTCCCTGACATGTGGGATGTACAGGGCAGTGTTGTTCTACCAATGTATGGTCGTCAAATTAGTCCGATCCAAGACGTAGTGAAAACACCTGTCCTGGTGTTCAAGGTCAGCAGTTTTTAGCAACTTGCCTATCAGGAGTCAGCTAGTAAGACACTGCCGCCGGTATGTATTCCGGCATTTTAAACCATGTGGGAGCGGTTGACTTTGGGTCCGGTCAATTTGTCAGATTAATACAATCCACGCCGTTTCAAAGTCTTTCGAGGTGGCATCATGATGTGAATGCTTCCTAAACCAGGACTTTCTCTGTTCCACTTCCAACGGCATCCCTGACATCCGCGATAATACGATCAACGTTCACCCTGGTTCGAACATCCCGAACACTGGATGGTTTGGCTGGCGCCTCCCAAGGACGTAACGCTCATCATGGTGAGTTCAGCGTGATGATGTCAATACTGCGCCCCCGCCATCGCAGAAACCGATCCAGCGTTCATCCACATCCTGGATCAACATTAAGTTTTCTCAAAATGGTATGAACAAGGTCCTTTGGATTGTCATCTCGCCTCCAGGTTTGCCAATACCAATGGCCGGGCTGCACTCCGGTGCCAATGGATGTCACACTTCTTGACCTCCATCCATCCATCCCTTCACGTGGCAACTTGGAGGCCCTCCACGGCGGTTTCTGAACGCATAAATATCAAGGGAACCTCTGCGAATGATGCATCGGCAATACCATTCGTGCCTACATCACTTTACCCGTCGTACACTCTCTTACGCTCCATAGTCACCATGCCTCAGAACCTGGGTTACAACAGTGATTTTACGGACGCGGTAGGGCCATCGTCAACCTGGATGACAAGGGGTCATACTGACTGCATTAACCCCAGGACGCGGAAATGCTCTTGCACCTTGCACAGTTCGCGCACCAACCTCAACATCGTTTCCATACCTGTGGTTGGGTGACAGGCCAGCTCGTTTGTAGCGAGTTTGTTCGAGGTCACGATTTTTCCGAGCATCTGCGCACCCACCACGGCGTCGCAGGTCCAGACAAAGCACCCCTGAAATGTTTCTGGGTCAATTGCGTTGCTGAAATGAAGAAAGAGAGCTTGACGAGGCATGTCCAAGAGAAACACCTCGAATGGAGGTATCCATGCCCAAACTGCCCCGAGCAGTTCACCCGCAGCTATACGAGGCACAACCATGTATTGAGAAAGCACTCTGGCAGTTGAGTGATACTGTCTGGCCTGTGAGTGACTCTCTGTTGCCATTCCCTTCCGAAACATCATTTGACGGATTCCTCCAGAGACGTATATCCGGAGATCCAATCTATATAGTTCTTCAAGATGTCGGCATGTAGATGGCTATACCCCGACTTCTGGATACGAACAGTTACCTTATAGAATGGTGTAGCGTTAATGTGTATACGTCTACCTAATTGACCTCATACATCTTATCATAGCCGTTACATAGGTCCCTTGGCATGGCATCAGACTCATAATAATAATTGGCTATTTCCTATCACCTCGGTTGCCAAGGTGCACCCTGAGCACGCCAACCGGATGGCAATTATCGGTGGCAATTATTGGCCAACGAATCTCCGGCTCATTGGAGTGTCCCTTGGCAAGCTGTGTCGCTCACATGATTAGCCGCGTGCCAAATTCCAGATCCTTTGGCATTCCTCGGTGTACAAATTGAACCTGCCAGAACGTGCCAACGAGTCTTATGAGTTCCCATGGCTTGCTGTGCGACCTGGAATGCTCCAACCGGCTTCTCCTCGGGCGACTTACACCGTTGAGCGCTCAGCGCCAGTCCCCCTCGCCGCTTGTATGCGCGCAGAGATCTTGAAGTCGGATGATCGAGGTGCGTCTTGTTCTTCGTTTTCACAAATCTATTCAAGCCTCAAAACGTTCAGAAAATAATATACTCGTCGTAGGTGTCAACGGAGGCTGGTAACGCTTCAGGCTTCGACCAAAACCCGACGCTCACGTTAGAGGTTTACCCCATGAGCGCTCCGAGCCTGACTCCGAGCTTCGCACTAATCATCCAATTTAGAACTTGAAGTTGTCATCTCGGCGCGTTTGTACGGCATTCGAAAAAATATATCTGCATACTGGAGGAGAACGAGGGGATATAAAGTATCAATATCTCGTCCTGTGGTCCAACTCCATTCACTCCGATCATAGCTCCTCTCATGCATCGACCTGTCCCAGGAAACGTTTACCATTATGATCTCAGCTTCACGATGGGTCCGAGTGATCCGTCCTATATGTTCTTGCTGGCCCCCACCGGTTCGCACTCGCTCTGGCCAGATACCACAGTCCATCCTTTACCGGGACATCTAACCCCTGGTGCATCATTCACGGATTATCGTAGGTGAGACTCTCGTATGTCATACACAAGCCAGGGGGGGAAGCTGACACCGCAGATGATTGTGATCTCAATAGCTCTTATCAGTCATGTCACGAAGATTGGATCACGCAGGGTGAGCAATGGTTCAAGTCGGGAAGTAAATCCATCGTCTCATTGAGTATGCAGGAACATGGCACATGCAAACTGATCAGCTTGTTGGACAACCACGTCCACCCGTGGTATCTGCAGACTTCAAAGTGGATTCGACTAGGGAGGGTATCATGCCTTGCATTGATTTCCCAAACCTAACTCCAGTTTCGACCGATTTCAATAACTCCTGGATAGAAAACCCATACCTGTTGGCGGGGAATTTCGATCCCTGCGATTCTCTCATGCAAGAGTTTGCCACTTCGGAACACCCCCCTTGGCATGTCTTAAACCCACTCGAACCTGGCTTTGATATATCAAGTATGCTGCAAAGCCTCCACGAAGGCGTAAGTCCCCTTTCCTTGCACAATCGGATGAAATGACTCAAGTCCTCACAGCATGCCGATTCCACTCACAAGTGTGAATGGTGTGTCGACGGATCGCCGTGTAACGAATACTTTCTATCAGGCAACAGCTTGAAGCATTCCGTTTCCCAACATTTCACTAGGGCGCACAACCTCCTTCCAGCGGGCGGAAAATCGACCCAAAGGTGTCTCTGGCTCGGATGTGCAAAGGAGCTCAAGCAAGAGAGCATCGTCCGGCATATCCTTACCGTACACATGCACATCACAACAGCATGCAAGGGTTGTGGAACTTCCTTTGCTCGCCCGGATTCTCTCCAGAGGCATATGAAGAATTCATGCGGGGCTGGTAAAGCGGAGCAATAGTCGCGAAAACGTGGGGCATCTTGTCCGATTCAACATATACTCCGAAAGACGTTGCCCTCGGATGATTTGATTGTTTCGGATACCAGTGAAGATGTTGTATAGAGGATAATTCTATATCATTACCTGTTGTCAATAGACATGGACTTTATATCTGTCGATGGTTCACGAGTTTCAGCAACGATGGCGATGCAGCGATGCTTGCAATGTGGCCGAAGGAACCTGATGAGGTCACACGGGGGGCATCGCTCCGTAAGGGCGACCGCCACCAAGCCCTCAAAGTGAAGATTGACCGTTCTCTCTCCCTCTCGTGTAAATTGAACATGCCCGCCTTTCTCATCAAAAAGGAGGCGGAGAAACAGCACCACGCTCAAGGGGAGGTCCCCAGGCGAAAGCGGCGTGATCCAAACGTGTTTGTCAAAATTTAAACTTTCTCTAATCGACATGCGTCGCCGACAGCGTTTTCCAAAGCCTATTTTCTACCTCTTCTATTGTCTGTTGCGGCGTGTTGAGGCTGCTCATGAAATACGCCACGTTGCCCAGCGTCCTGTAATGTATCCCAAACGGCGCCCCACCGGGGGCTGAACTGAGAGCACCGTCGTCGCTGACGGGTCTGTCGATGGAACGAAGCAGGCTTTGGGCGGTGTGGGATGTGTAACCTAATAACCTGATCTCGGCAAGACGTCGCACTAATTATGCGGTGGAATCTTACCAGCGCTATCGTCTTTGAACTTGATAACGAGGACAGTCCCCAACGTCATCGCCTCGTTTACAATGTCGAGACTTGAGACGGAACGGACAAAGCCTGGGTCCCAGAAGCTCCAGACCACGGCTGATTCTGGCGGTGCATCACGCGCCCATTTTCCTCGTGCTAAACGCCACGCGTCTTGTTGAGACAGTTTCTCGATGATGTCGAGGGTCGTATTTGCAGTTTGACAGCCCACTGCGTGCGCTGTGTAGCTGTGACCGTGCAAGAGCGCGTCCACCTTGGATCGACTGTTGAAAGCCTGAAACACGCGCTCGGAGGCGAGCGTGACGGAAAGGGGAAGGAGGCCGCCAGTAAGAATTTTTGCATAGACGGCGATATCGGGATGGACGCCAAGGATGGGCCCGAATGATTTCATACCGAGGCGATATAGGCCAACGAAAACTTCGTCAAAGATGACGGGAAGAGGATCATCAAAGAGCGATTTATCGCGAACCGCATCCACCAGGACGCGCTGGAAGAGCGGGTCCACAAAGATCATTCCCCCCGCGCCCATCACTATTGGCTCCAGGACGAGTGCAGCCAGCTTTCGTGCTCCCTTTTGACGGAGTGCTTGCAAGGTGTTCTTGACGTGCGTTCGGTAGGTGTCGGCTACTGAGGAGTTGAGTCTGCTCTCGACATCGTATAAAGAGTGCAGGTCGTCAAATTGGATGGAAGACATCGACGCAGAAATGGGGGGTGGGACGGTCACGACAAAGTCGCCGTTTTTAATCGAGACGGTTGGCGGTTCGAACCAGAAGCCTTTGGACTGGTGCCATTCACATGTATATACCCCTTCTTCTGTCGCGTCCATCGTTCCTATCGTATCACCGTGATAACTTCCCTTCAAGCCCACAATCCAAAGATCTTTCTTTTCTGCGTGTGAAAGCTCCTTTGCAGTGATCGAGAATGATCGCAGAGCCATCTTCAAGGCAACTTCCATGCCAGTCGACCCATTGTCAGTGAAGAAAGCACGTGAAGCCCAACCTACACCAGGTCCTTCGTGTACCAGACGCTCCGCCAGTTTTAGCGCAGGGAGATGAGTTGCCTGAGGAAATATGACGTGCCCGTACCGCCCAGCGGCATTCGCTGCAGCCAAGGCAAGGGAGGGATCCGCATGCCCAACAGCCTGAGTCCACCAGGAGGCGGAACCATCCAACTTTGGAGCAAGCAGGGAGTGGGACGATGGTTCGGAAGACGAAGTATAAACACTGAAGAAGTCCGCGCATGCGCTATCGATCACGGTAACGTCCTTCTCAGACTGGACTAGACCGTGTTGTACGAATGGCCACCAGATGGTATCCAATGTCCGACGGGGCATGGAATCGAGCTCCTCAATCCGACGAGCGTGGCGTTCGTCCAAGTGGCGCAGGGCGCGGAAAATCTCGCTGTCGATACTCCTGGGAACTAAATTGGCATAGTAGGATTCCGTCGTGGAGATGTCTCCATTGAGATTTCCTTGGAGAGGGGGAGGAGGGTCCAGTGATGTAACGTGTACCCCGCGTTCAGCAAAATAAGGAGAGAGATACTCGTAGTTCCGATAGTAGTCATCACGGAAGAGCAAGATCGCATCCACGATGTACCCGCGCAAAACAAGCGACTCGTAGGATGATATTGTGGACGATATTCCGCCGAGCTTTGAGTCCCCGACCAGAACCGTAGGAAGAAACAATGGTCGATAACTCTCGAGCTGTGTTGTTCCAGATAGAGTTGGACTATGCACACCTTCAATATCCGTCAGGAATGATACCATGCGGGGTCCAATACCACCACTCACTCAGGAGTGAGTCTCACCTCCAGCAGTTTCTACATACATGTGGCCCGGTTTCTTTGTCCGGGCACACGCGCGGATGTGTTCGGCGATCGCATTGACAAAAGTCTCGTCCGAGGGTGCGGAGGACTACCTAGATCATTTAGTGAAATGAAAGCTTTCTCCAGTGGGCATCTCACCTCAACCCCCGACCTTTGGGATGCCATTTGAACTGCAAGATGGGGACTGACGGGATCCTCGTATCGGAACAGGCAATGCGTGTTAAGCAAATGCCGGTGGGGTCCAGCGTACCGTTTGACACATCTAATGGATAATCAGCAACGCTTCCAACTGGACTAGGACCCAGTCGACATACGCATCGTCGGCGTCCTGCGGCGCACCCGTGCTGACGGGTTTCAAATAGAACGCATTGTGGTTTGTTAGAGTAGACGCGCGAACGAGAGCGGCAGTGATGATGGTCTTCCCGACGTCGGTGTTCGCTCCAAATATCTGGTGAACGCGAAGGTGTTTGTAGAGATGGCTCATATGCGCGTCGACCCAAATGAAACAAGTTTCAACTCGGCGGAAACAGTCGTATATACTATTGACGACGAAACTTGACAAGCTTACTTACTTAAATCCGTACTACAACCGCAAATACATCAAAGGCGGTTAAAACCATCCACGGGCGAAGCACACATATATGCGAAGCGACCTATTCACAACCCAATAAAGACATGTCCGGATGCCTCTTTGGGTGTTGTACGTATGGACCTATGGGTAACTGGTGCAGTATAATGGTCAACAATATACATCGCGAATGTATTCCCGTGCCCATGGTCCAAGTTCGTTATCGGCCATAGGGATAGTGACGCCACAGACAGCAAAGTGCCGAGCGACGCTTTCCTTGGTGATGGTGTCGGTAGAGCCCACGTAGGGGACATAGCCGACTTGGGGAGAGACGCTAAAAGCCCCTCTCCTCAGGATATTCTCGTATCCTCCTGGCTCAGAGAAGAGCTCGGTAACAACAGCCATGAACTTCTGGCGGGCTTCGCGAGACTCGGGGTCATTGGGAAATACCACAGGGCGAAGGCGCGCGACCGTTCGACTCGCTCTCATGTCGGTTGTGAACGGCCTTCCGTCTGCATCACGTCGGATGCCTTTGGGACAGGAGCTCGGATTGGCTGCGTAGTACGCGACCCAACATTCGACGGGGTCCTCTAGGCGAGGGTTGTTCAAGGGAATGGGAAGTTTTGGGATCGAGGTAGGATGCTCCCAATCTGGACTGCGCCAGGTTGATAGCAGGTAGCGTTGTATTTCTGTCTTTTGCTCCCTTGGTGTCCTATGAGCTTCGGAGCACAAAGCCTTGACTTTGGTCAAGGCTTGATAATTCCCGGGCTGGTGAGCCGCTTTGATAAGGGACTGAATTTGCTTGATGCTCTTGGCGGGCTTGATGGGCTTGTGGGCTTGTGGGACAGCCATCTGCCAGCCCTGAAAACCAGGGTGTTGTTCTTCAATGAGCGACTGTGGCATCAAATCGTCATCATTGAAAGGCTGCCCTGTAGATAAAACGGCTGCAAAAGAGCGAGCAGCAACGCAGTCTGGGAGCTGCGCCTGAGGGGATGCCGGGGTGGCCATTGGAGGTGACATGTGCTGGGGAAAGAGGGACGATAGGAACTCTGGCGCGGAAGACTGATTGGGTGATGTGTTGGTAGGGGATGCCGGATGAGGTAGCTGGGGAAGCTGAGGGAGGCCAGGCGGGGAGACAGCAGCGGGGACGGGATTCGCGGATGGAGTTGACTTTGTGGCGACGGACACAGGCGGAGTGGGAGGCTCTGGGACAGGGACGGGCGGAACGCTGGCGAGTTTGAGTTTGTCCTGGAGCCTCTCATAATCAGCGCGAGTGGAGTCTAGCTGTGCACGGAGAGAGAAGAGCTCTTCGCGAGCTTGGTTGCGCTCGAGATGATAGCGCTCGATGCTGTCGCGGAGTTCGCGCTCCTCCTCCTTTTGGCGTCGAATGCCCTCGGATATACCCTTGTTGTACACATCCTCGCGGGCACGCTTCCGATCCTGGAAGGCGATCTGGAAAGCGGGCTGATGCGGGGAGTAGCTCGCATCGGCGACGTGCTTCATGTACGCTGTGCAGACGTCGCAGCCAGATGGATGGACGATGCCATAGTCCTCGAGGAACTCCCATGGCGACAAGAGGGTTGGAATGCCACGGTTATCTCGGATGGACACGCGGAACGGCTCGTCGCTGCTGGAGAGCGGGTACATTACTACTTTTTTTTCTGTACGAGGGGTGATTTCGCGGGTCGGAAAGAAAGCGCACCAGGCGAATATGGAATAAGATCTGAACAAGGATTTAATCTGAGTTACGGGGACAATTCTGAGTCTGACTTGACCAGCATCGCGTCTGCAACGCGGGCTGATATCCTCCAAAACACGTGCTGGCCTCGCGGACAACGCCTGGCTTTGTTTGCGACTGTTAGGATCCAAAGCTTTGTTTGCGACTATTTGGCTTGTGGCTTGCTACTACTAAACCTTAATTTAACTCGACTATCATCCACAACAGATCCCCCACTCATTCTTACCCTCAACGATGGCATCAAGACCCACCGTCGCAGTACAAGGAGGTACGTCCTCCCCGTTCCCCGTTCCCCGTTCCCCCATCTCTCTCCTCACCCCCCCACAGAATCCTCCAGCTCCCTCCCCCTCCCCGTCGTGTTCACCGCCCCCATCAGGCTCGATGTCGTCGCACAGGTCCACAGTCAGTCCCCACTTCTTCTGCCCTCACCTGCTCTCCCCTTCATACCCTCACAGAGAGCATCGCAAAGAACAAGCGCCAGGCCTACGCCGTGAGCGAAAAGGCTGGCCACCAAACCTCCGCCGAGTCCTGGGGTACCGGTCGTGCCGTCGCTCGTATCCCCCGTGTCGGCGGCGGTGGAACACACCGCTCCGGCCAGGTACATCCATCCCCTCTTCCCGTCCCTCCCCCTTAATCCTCGTCCTAGGCTGCCTTTGGTAACATGTGCCGTGGTGGTCGCATGTTCGCCCCTACCAAAACTTGGCGCAGGTGGCATGTCAAGGTTAACCAGAACCAGCGTCGCTTCGCTACCGTCTCCGCACTCGCTGCTTCTGCCCTGCCCTCCCTCGTCCTCGCTCGTGGTCACCGCATCGAACAGGTCCCCGAGATTCCTCTCGTCGTCCCCTCCGCCGTCGAATCCCTCAAGAAGACAAAGGAAGCAATTGCCCTCTTGAAGAGCGTCAACGCTTACGACGATGTCCTCAAGGTATCCACCTCTCGCAAACTCCGCGCTGGAAAGGGAAAGATGCGCAACCGTCGATACCGCCAACGCCGCGGCCCTCTCATCGTCTACAACGAGGACAGCGGCATCATAAAAGCGTTCCGCAACCTCCCTGGTGTCGAATTTGCCAATGTCAAGAGACTGAACCTGCTCCAGCTCGCTCCTGGTGGTCATCTTGGCCGCTTCGTCATCTGGACCGAGGGTGCCTTTGCTCTTCTTGACCAAGTCTTCGGAACCTTTGACAGCCCATCTGCCTTCAAGAAAGACTACGTGTAAGTGTCGATACCCGCCTTCTATATGCCCCCTCTCATTATCATATGTCTAGCCTTCCTACCGCCAAGATCACCAACCCCGATGTCACCCGTCTCATCAACAGCACTGAGATCCAATCCGTCGTCCGTCCCGCCAACGCCAAGGTCCAGAAACGACCCTGGACACAAAGGAAGAACCCCTTGATCAACAAGGCTGTTCTCTTCCGCTTGAATCCTTACGCCAAGGTCCTCCGCAGACAGGAACTCCGTACGTGCTCGTTGCCCGGCCTTGCGCCAATACTCATCATTTCCATCCTCAGTCCGTCAGGCGCAAAATGGAAAAAAGGAAAAGAAGTTGGGGTCCGTTGCTGGCGAGGCGTTCCTCGCCACCCTCTTCGCTCCCTGAAGTGGCTCGTAGTTGTTTGTTTTGTATCTCGTGGCCCACATGTCTTATGTGCGCCTATGTCATGCCCGCAAAATACACAGGGAATGCCTGCCGATGTTGACGTGCTCGAAGAATGTGATACCACATCGGCCAGTACACGAACACCGTGAACAAGGGTATAGAAAGACACACAGCGCTGATCCAAGGACGTAACATAAAACTTGTCAACGCGTGTTTCATCGATGGGTTCATACATCGCCGTGCCCGAACAACAACAACAACAAAAGACTACGAGATATCGTGTCACAATCGGAAAAACCTAATTCTTCTCTGAGAATCCAAAATGACCCTCAGACAAGTTATTAAGCCTGTCCTCTTCTTCGTCAAGTTCGCGGACGGAGAACCAGAAAAAGACCCCAGTGATGGACGCTAGAATGGCGACGGACGTGTAGTTCCATATGAGCAAAGGATCGATGGACAACGCTGTTCAGGAACGACATGGTTAGATCCTAGCTACCCATATAAAAAGTTGCACTCATGACGACTGACAGACGAAAGCCTCGCCGATCGCAGCAGAGAGAGCACTCGTGAAGAGGAACAGGGACATCACAAGCGAGCGCATGTTTTTCGGAGCTTTGGTGAACGCATACTCAAGCCCGGTGATGGAGGCGAAAATCTCGCTGAACGCAATCAGAACGTATCTGGATCAACCGATCTGTTAGTCTACCGACGACAAGACTTCGGGTGCACTGCTTACGATCCGGTTTGGATCCAGACGTTCAGGGACGAGACAAGTGGATTTCCTTGCGAGTCTACGCACGTACTTGCATAATCACCGCATGGGTTCGTCTAGTCATACATTTAGCACGCTAGAATCGGAATATACTAAACGACTCGCCTTGTAAATGTAATACTGGACGACGGCTGCCCAAATCATGGCTGCAGTTCCAGTGGCAAAGCCCCAGGCAACTTTCTTGAGAGCAGTAAATTTCCAACCCCTTCTTGCGAGTGCAGGGTATATCTGAGGAAATGACAAGTCGATTTGAATGACATCATAACTGTGGCTTGCGGCCTACCAGTAAGTCACAGATGGGGATGAAAATGATGAGTGCGAAAGGGTCCAGGTTCGACAAGACATCATTAGGCAGGCCATGGGTGTTCATAGTGGCAGCTTGCGAGGTCAGATTGTTGTTCAACTGATTGTAGCAGAGCCCTGCGCACATAAAGCGTCATGACCATTCGCACGGGATAAGAAATCCGCCTACAGTAGATCGGGAACCACGCAAAGACGCTGCAAGCCTTGAAACCACGCCGGACCTCATCGACCCAGTTGTCGTCAAACTTCATCCACTTCGGCTTCTCACCGACCACCTTCGAGGGTTTAGCGCTCTCCCAGAAATCATTTGCAGTAAGTTGTCTGATGCATCGAACAGGGTTCCAACTCCAACGGCCTCTAAGAGCGTGTCGCCAGAGACGGAACGAAGTGCCCAGCACGGAGCCAGTGGGAGGGGAGACGCGGTATCGTCCACGGCCCCACCAGAGGACGAGGGGCGCGGCAAGGAAGACGAGAGTCGGGAGTGTAAATGCGAGCCAGTAACCCACATACTACGACGTCGTGCGATGCTTAGAAACGGCCATCAAAAGCAAGGAAAGCAATCACCTTCTCCGCATAGACCATGCCAATTTGCCCAACGAGCGCGCCAATGTTAATAAAGAGATAGAAATACTGGATGGGTGAGGGTGGATAAACATTAGAGGCGTGATGGAGGAACACGTACCATATAGATCCTGGATGTCGTCATCGTAGGATCAACAATAACACGCTCGCCAGATTTGGTGGTAGCGATGAATGGTTTCGTGCGTCGGTATTGTTCGGCGACCAACGGCGAGATATTAGACTTGAAACCGCCAGTTCCTGTACCCGTGACAACGAGAGACAATACGAACAACCCGACTGATGCATTCCCGCCGATAATACCGGGAATTGCAGAAATAATCATGATGATATGTCCAAGTATGACCACAGCTATGCTCCAGCAAATAGTCTTGTAACGTCCCCAATAGGTGTCAGCGATATAGGCGCCGCCGATAGGGCAGATATATGCCCTAGCATTATCACGTCAAAGCGGGATAAGAATGGCTGCAACCAAATGCCTACCAAAACTGATAGAATGTAGTCAATCCAGTAGACATCTGCTGGCCACGTCCAAGAGCACCGGATTGCCCAATCGCCCCACCGGCACCGGTGCTCGAACCGAGTGGAAGTGGTTGCTGAATGAAATTTACCTGCAAAGATGAGTGCGTGATCAGGCACGGTCGTGGGGAATGGCGAATCACTTACAAAGACAGCAAAGGTACCTTTCGAATGTATGATGATTGAGCGTCGACAGGACGACAAAGGACCTATTTTTCGTACCATAAAACTGAAAAGTCAGAGATTAGAGGGGGGGGGGACTCGTTTTCGACGGAGTATTGAAGCACGTACCGAGAAACGCTCAGCCAACTCAACGAAAGCAATCACTACCACAAATGGTTGGAATAGGTGTGGGGAAAGCGAGAGATCACTCACTGTATGCGGCCCACGGAAGGGCATCGGACACACGGCGGAGAGTCGCCAACTCTTCTTCTGAAGGAAATTCGAGTCCCTCATGGGCGCTATCGACGTCATCATCGACGGACAACGTATCCTTCTTTTCGAGGGAGGCGGCAAACGAGATGCGTCGGTCGTCTTCCGCCAATACAGAGGGAATACTGTGATCAGGCTCCAGATCAGCCATCCTGCTGGTCGAAGAATGAGGATAAGGTCCAAGAGGGATCTGAAAAGGTTAGCTTCTCTTCTCCCCCCTCTTAAAGCGATATTCATACCTTCCGAATTCCGAGCGATAGGAATCCCGGATGATGTAGTCAATAGTGACATCCAGCCAATCCGCACGAGAGGACGTGTCACCGGATTGATGTGAATGATAGTGGCCCTGGCACTGGCGGTGCGGCTCACGCGGAACTGCCTGCAGAGGTCAATTGCTTATCGCCAGTCGTTTCGTGATTCAAACGGCAATCATAACTCTGATGACGTGACAATCGCGCAAATTGTGGAGAGCTGTAGAGTGTTTGCGAGTGAACTGCTTAATTTCCGTGGAAAACCCCTGCATTTGGAAAATATTGATGACCAGTTAATTACACTGCTAGTACTTGGACAAGGCACATGCAAACTGAACAGCGAGAAAAGACGAGCTACGTCAAGACGAAGAGGAAAAAAACAACGAACGGAGATCGTCAACCGTCATGTCTGATCGTCGCGAGGTCACCTTGAACGGGAACGGGAGAGGGTGGCTATCATTCACGATTTGATTGCATTGAAAGTTCTGTCAATTCACCATGGGAACGTGTGATAAGCTCAACAACGTACATGGCAATCCCGCTTGACCACTGCAGCTCAAAATCAATCTCATTCCCATCAGTGTCTCTCGCCTTGGAGAAATTGAACAATGCGAGCATCCCAGATATCGCATACCAGAGGGAGGCATCAGCGACGTGCCGTCCCACGCATATCCTAACAGTCAATGTGTTATCTCAGAACTCGTTGTAGAGCCAAGGCATGCTAACCTTCTGCCAAATCCGAAAGCGTAGTCAATGTCATCCTGATTCAGATCTCCCTCCGCATCCAAGAAGCGTTCGGGAATGAAATCAAAGGGGCTTGGGTACCTCGCCTCATCGTGAGTCATCGCCCTATACCCTGTTCAGTCGAATAAACAGTAATTTAAGCCCACCTTGGACGCACCAGATGTTCGGCGCCACAGTGGCCCCTAGATTCAACTCAGATAAGCTGGAAATCCTGCGAAAAAGGTATTACCTTTAGGAATATAGTAACCCTCATATTCGTCACTATCCGTAGTAGCATGCGGAGTCGCTATGAGGGGGGGAAATGCTTACAAAGCTCGGTTAAATGAGGATGATAAAACGCTCTTACACAGAGGTAGGATAGGGTGCCACCTCAACGTTTCTCGGAGGACAGCATCAATATACTTCAACGACGGTCTGTCGCTCCACGCTGGTAACCTCGAGGTTCCCACCGTGACATCGATAGCACTCTGCGCTTTCTTCTGAACTTCCGGAAAGAGAACCATTGCAAGAATGAACACCTGGAGCGTCGACGCTGTCTGTATAAGACATTAATCACCAACCTATATATCAGCCACTGAGTTACTGACAGTCTCCGACGCAGCTGCAAGATACGCAGCATTAAAATCAAAACAGTATGTGCCATGCTCGATTACACACTGCTCACCTCCAAAAGCAGTTGCCGAGGCTTCCTTGATCCCCTGAAGTAAGTGTTGTTCATCAGAACCATTGGCTCTCATTCCATTCAATGCGTCGGAAACCATCGATGGACCTGCTGTTCCCTCCTTCTAGAAAGAGGTTTCAAGGTGAGTCGCCTACGACGCAAAAGAACTGACCATTCTCTCCAAGACATACTCAAACGGTGTATCTACCCATTCTTTGGACCACTCTCTTGATTGCGCAGCTTTTGTCTGGATGTCCATTCCAGGAATCCAATAAGGGAGTGACAACACTAGTTGGTACATTAGCACAGCATTTGGTGAGGAAGGGGAAAGACCTGCAAAAAGGAAACACGCTAAAGAACGCGGCCACCTCGGGTCGAATCTCCTCAACAGTCAGTTTCAAGGCCCTGCCGACGACATTCACCATGGGGTCGTCCTTCGGCTTTGTCTCATAGTCGTAGAGTGCTGACATGATAGTGGATGAGGAATACCTGTTCCGACGAGAAAGATGTCAAGAAAAGAAAAGTTGGTTTCAAAAGGAACAGCGCATACGTATGAAGATGCTCGAAGCAAGCTTCTGGATCTGGATCTTCGAAAATGGCTAACAGCAATTGACATGACTTGCGCTGTTGCATCGGACGATACTTTGGCGAGACATCGGCCCTGAATGTTTGGTGAAAAAGTTTTCTGTGTAACCGCCATCTGTCCCCATAACGCATCAAGACAGTATTGAAGTCGACGCCGAACCTATGAATGGCCCATATTAGACCTTGGAGCAATGCATTGGGCAGGGTCCATACAGCGCATTCGTCGGTATTTCCGGTCGATCAGAGTAGATATTGGAGCGTTGTTCCAAGAGCGCCCTTGCGACCTTTTCGGAGTTGATCACGATGATTTCTTGGTTAAAGAAACTGGAGTAGACTATATCACCTGCGCAAGATGTTAGCCACCCCTCGGCGTATGTATATAGACTAGACTTGCCGTAGAGTTTGGCCCATTCCGTATAAGTAAGCCATGGGGCGGACGTATTGATACCCCGAATATTCCCCGCTATTGGTAGGGGCGGTGGACCAGGCGGCAAAGGCAATGCACGTCTCTTCCTCTGTAGCCGGAGATACCAAATGTCGAGTGCGACAACACAGAGGACGGCGGCAAGACAAAGCTGTTGCCAATTCGACGCGGACATGGACGAGGAGAAGTAAGAGACAAAGACGGGACCCACCGATATTTGTTCTTGCTCGGTGCCATACAAATAATGTGATAAGATTTTTTTCTTCTCAATATCGGGTCTCTGTGTAGTGCCAAAAGCCTATGTCAATCCTGGCGATAAATAGTTATTTGAGTCACCAAAGGTTTAAGCCGCATCCGAGACGCTATCGTTGTACCAGTCGCTGTTCTGCAGAGCAAAGTACGAGACTGAGTACTGAGCCACGGGCGAACAAACGAAAGAGCACGTAAACGTTTCGGACCAATTGCAGCTGATCGAGAGCTGCTGAGTGACCAAATTCGCGGACTCTTTAAATATTCTGACATTCTGACAATGCCACAAGCCCAAGCCCGTGGAGCCTTTGCACGACGCTCAGGGGAGCTTTGCGGAGCCTATCTGCGAGACTATCTCCGCCACGGACCCAACATTCAAATTGGCGGCGGACTGCGCCACGCGACCCAAGCGTTTCACGCCCGCTGTCAGTATTCAGATATTGAACAGACACGGATCCCTTCCTTCCAGACCGACAGGCGACCAGATTGTATGCATCTCTCAGAGCTCTGAGCAGTCTGACCAACATGCAAATTGCGGTTGGAGAACAAGTCATCGTCGAGAGGCAACGCTGCAAACACGTTGCTGCATGCAGTGGTGGATCAGCGTGGATATCCTGCCGCAGTCCGGAATGCTGCTTGACCTCTAAACCATGCAAGGTCTTCCAACTTTCGAGCCTGAGCAGTTCTATTACTCGCCGTTGGCAGCACACGCCATCAGTGCCGCGGCGACCGCGTCTGTCTTAATAGCAAGCGTATCTATTCCTACTTCTCGTCACCAAACCATTTCGGTGCGCATTCATTTCTCCCCATGTCGTCCTTCGAGCCTCATCTCAACCGCCAGCTGGTCGAAATGCTTCCCTTTGCCTCTTCCCTATGCATTCTCGCCGCTCTCGCCACCGGTTCCTTCGCTCTTCAAAGTAGCGCCAATGTTTCTGCTTCCCCTGATGCCAATAAATCCAGGATGTACTCCAGCGCCATCTCAAGCATCATTTCTGCGGTAACCCCGATGCTGGCACTCATCTATTTCTGTCCATTGTATTTGCTCTATCGGCACTCCAGACGCCATCCAAGAACACTGAACAAGGTATCTGGGATTCGTATCCAGCAGTATGGTCCACGTAAGTCTAACAGCCGTTGGTCCCACTCGTGGCGGTAACCTTGTGGCTCACACGTGCTACAGTTCTCTATATTTTTTTGCTGTTCACCAGCTTAGCGGAGGTTGATTCATTCACATTGGTGTCTTGGATTACTGAATAACTCCATTGCGAAATGTAGGTTGCCGATGCGACCTGGCTTTTACTACAGTACAAGTACAACAACAACGCACCTGATTCAGCGACACGCACAGGAGTGCGTTTTTTGCTGTGAGTACTTCTGCCATAGGCTACATGAACACGTTCCCTTGTTGACATTGTACAGGTTTGCAGGGTGTTGGACCACCGTTACGTCTGGAACGTATACCCTTTTCTTCCTTGACCCGCTCTGGTCACGACGTCCGATTGCGTCGATTGGCACGCAAGCAGTATGGGTACTCGTAACATGGGTTTTCTGGGTTGCAGGCACCGGAGTGCTCAACAAATCCCTTCCCTCGCTATTCATGAATAATTCTTGCGAAGGAGTCGTCTACTGCGGGCAGTTGCAAGCACTGTTTGGTGAGTGTATTGTCAGCGCCTATAGATGCCACCACTGACCATCCCCGGCAGTACTCTCGGTCATTGAAATGTTGGTATTTGAACGAAATTCGAGTGCTTGTTATTCTGACTTGAGCATCTGGCAGACTTACTTTGACATTTGGCATGATGGTTATCACATGGCTGGTGTGGAGGTCTGCGCGGTACGTCCATCAACCAGTGGTGGTCAGAATTCCTCCAATGCATTGGGGAGTCAGGGGTAGGCAAATCTGAATGGTGCAGAGATGGAGCAATACCGCCCGCTAGATCAAACTCACGTTGGGTTGTTAAACGACCTCTATACGCCCACAAAGAACCTCTCAGCATTTACTTAGTGGCATTACAATGACCCTTTAGTCGGATTTACAGTTTATGATGATGCCCACTCTTTATATCTTCGTCAATGATATCGCAGAACGGATGCAAGTATTTATAATGCGGCGACTCGCAGGCGGTACTACCCTTTCCATACCCCTTCGTATAGCTCCAGAAAAACATCTATAGTTTGTGGGAACCACGTTATGTACAAGGAATCTGGGACTCACCACAAAAATTGTTTTCCTGCTAGTCTCTTGTTTCCATACTTTAATGCCACCGTGCAACGAGGTCTCTGTTTAGCTCTGTCGCCGCCTCAGTTTGAGCCCAGGATAGGTTCCGCGCCACCTCACGAGTCTCACTAATCAGCTCATCTTGTCGGCCTTTGGGAACTGGACTTGAGCGCCACGATCATCGGGCGGCCGTCGCTCATATGCATGTACTGATACATGTGAAGGCACTTTCCCCACTCCAGCGCCCATACAACGTCCGCTTGATACGGCGAAATCAACGCCCACCTGAACTCAAACAACCCCCATCTTGCGCACGTGCACCCAGTCGCCCACTTTCACCACGCCATTCCCTGTAGGAACCCCATAGCACCCCACGCACGGTGCACTCGCCTGTGCTGGGTTCAACCCTCTCCGAAACTTCATGATAACCTTGTACGGGACCGCGTTATCGCGAACACCAGTAGCCGGGTCGACATTTGGCAACTGTGAGAGTCGTTGGGGATACCAATGTGTGACCGAGGGACACTCGTCAGAATATAGCTAGATCTATTCCGGACACAAAACAGATTCGCACCAGACACCGAGCACATCTGGACACGAGATGGATTATTCCCACCCTTCCGTCGACGGCTTCCTTGTCAGAGCAAATGCTGAGCTCAGTCACCACATCTTCGACGAAGGGTGTATCAGCCCCCTGGAAAACTATATTAGGCCGGAATCTACAATATAACGTGTCAACGTCCAGGTACTCGTCCAGGCACGTATCGCAGGGTATGTTTTCACGTACCGTTCAACCTTTAATTCTTCTTCCGCCCATTTGTCGCCTATGCCTTGTGTACCCACCATGTTTCTGATTCGTTCCTGAATAGCCCTCACACTCTCCTCGGACACCAGTAGAATTGGGTATCCGTCCTCGAAATATGAAAGGGCATCTAGCTTCGGGTTCGGGGTGGGCTGGCAATGCCGGACACGTGGACCCTTGACCACCAAGTGAACAGAGTACCCGATATACTCTGACAAAATCCTCGACGGTGATCGACCTCCGGTGGTTTCACAGATGTACCCTTGGATATCCCTTTTATCCCAGAGTTCAACATCGACACTAATATCAACACGCTCAGCGGGACTGGAGAACAAAGATGTTATTAGTCAAGAAACCTCACCTTTTCCACTTCCGATACGTGTCTTCGCCCGGAATGAGAGGAACGGAGAATGTTTCACAGCCCGAACCCTCTGGTAAAGTAACTTCAAGACGGCCGCCTTCAGGAGCTGAAGGGTCTGTGATGATATGGGGGTGAATCAACACCAGCTAACCACCACGAGGCTGAGGTCAAAAAGGCAGGGACCGTCTTTAGACGAGAACGTACCTTGCCTACTTCCAGAGCGGATATGACAACATGATTGTCTGCCTTGATGACACACCACTTTCGATCATTCTGATATTTGTGTTGATAAGTAAACATGTTTTGGGGTTGGCTGTTGTCGAGACGCACCTCGAGGGCCTCCGACGTGTACCTTGCCTCTTGAACGGATGTGCCTTTGCAACTCTAAGGCAGGGTCAATCAGGCAAGCGAAGATCATGACAATCGAGGGATACCTTGATGGGGTAGATAATGATTTTTGTCACTCGAAGGTTCGACGTGTCGAACATTGAATAATCCGTCGTCGACGAATCCGTTGCTGCACCTTTGCTCGGCGACTCTTGTTGTCGTGAGAAGATCAGATATTAGATGGATCAATTACGAGGGCAGTTCAAAAGGGACCCTGCCGCGAAAAGCGAGGTGTAATTCAACTCGTAGAGTCTGGACACGTCGACGTTCCTTCCAAACAGAGTGCAAAGGTGCGGAGACTTACCAGACGGCTTCTGCCTATTAGAGAGCATTAGATAGGCGATTGGGGCTAGGACAATGACCGCCGAGACCAAGATGATGGGCAGCATGGTAAGCAGGGCACCTCTTCCTTGTCCATCTTTTGTGATGTAGATCCATCCTTCCTGGTAGTACGACATGTGGAGAAAGACTAATATTTGATTGATTTCCAAGCCTTTGATCATGAGTCGGCACGGCAAAATCGGGAACACTCCGATTGCCTCACGGAACAAACCGGCACGATCGGGACCTATTTGAGGCGAAAAAAAAAAAAAAGTTCAAGTACAAACTTCTTTGTCACAACTTCTAGACTCGTTCAACTGCCATTGCAATGCCTTTCGCTCCTGGTCTGTTCGATCCCTCTCCATCAAACTCGCGTTTGACAGCTATGCCACAGGTGACGCCAGCAAGGGTGCCTCCCTATTCAAGACGCGGTGTAAACAGTGCCATAACGTCGGTGCTGGTGAGCCCAATGCAGTTGGACCCAACCTACACGGGTAAGAACGACTCAACGTCAGCTCGGAGGTTGTTTGTTAATCCGCAACTCAGGCTCTTCGGTCGTCAGACCGGAAAAGTCCCAGGCTACCAGTACACCTCTGCCAATGTAAACAAGGGTATTACATGGGACGATTCCACGCTGTTCGAGTATCTCGAGAACCCCAAGAAGGTATGTCGCTGTTCTTCCTGTATTTCGACTAGTCACATCGACATTCATTTCCATCCTTTAGTACATTCCTGGTACTAAGATGGCCTTCGCGGGTCTCAAGAAGGAAAAGGACCGCAATGACCTTATCACCTGGCTCAAGGAGGCGGTACGCTGAGCTTTCCGGGATTTCCCTTCCAATGTCAACTAATGCTGCTCCGAAATTCTAGACCGCCTAATTTTATATCCATCCTCACGGACTCCTCGAGCGACCCATCTACAAACTACATTACCACTTTAGCTGGGTCCTATTCCTTAGACGACCCTTGACCATACTGCATAGTACCTGCATACTCCCCCACTCACATTGTCATACATTCTCCACCCATGCCATCGTCGGTGAAAATAAGACCGAGGATTATATGTCCTTCCCGCCTTGTGACACAATATGAACTTCAAGTCTACAAAGTCTCACGTCGCACGAGAACATGCTGGGCCAGAGCAATAGATAGATCGTGTGCCAAAATACAACGTGGATATGTGCAAAGCACAGTATAAATTAGGAGGAATGACGATATAGACCCTGTGAGACTGCCCTTATGCATCGTAAATGAGAAGATACGATGGTCTGATTGCATTCTCCGCGTAGCAGACCAGCTCGTCGTAGTTCAGGGAACCCCCAAGGGCAACTTCAGCGAGAACCTGAATCGTCCAGCAGTTAACAACCCGACGGACAACGAGAGATACTATGAAGACACACCGAATCATAGCCTGGTGGAGGTGCAGTCAGCTTTGTGTTATCCTGCGTCATCTTATACCCCTTTCCAACAACAACTTTGTTGAGAAGTATCGCCTTCTGCTTCGAAGGCTTGACATTGCTCGAGTAGTCGTTGGATTTCGAAGAGGTCGAGGACGTGTAGATGCCCGCACCGAACCTGCCATCCTTCGCGGTCATCACGCTGTTGATCACAGGAAAACCAGTCACTTGCCTGCCCCAACCAGTCTTCTTGCCAAAGAGATTCAAACTGTACGATGTACTGATGATATTACAGAGAGAGCATGATGTTGACGAGCAGAGGGTGGTGTTTCCGTTGTCCCCCAGCAGACATTGCCTCGTCGTTCCGTGCCAACGACGGTTTTCATTTCCAGGAGACCGTCCGGCAGATGCAAATTTGCCTCGACTCTCGACAGACGCCCTGTTGGTAGTTCTGAGTAAGACGAGAGGTGCGTGTCTGGACGGCAGAGTCGTCACTCACCGATATGCGTCATATTTCGCGATGGAAGTGGGGTGTCCAATGACTTTGTATACTCGCCGCACGGTCGGACAAGGTGTCTGGTGCCGCCACGTGGCCTTGAATTGGTCGGCAACTACACACTATCAGACCTCTGGGCAACGACCAAGTTACGATAGCATACCGCTCTTGAAAGTGTCATGCCCATTGGGGGCTTCAAGCAGTAGCGGCGAGTTCTTTTCCGCCTTCGAAGCACACGCCTGACTGCAAAAGTGACCTTTCTTGACGGCTTTCCCGCAGAGCAGGCAGCCGTTCTTCGCTGGTCTGGAGCGCAGAGCCGTAAGTATTGCATTGACTAGATTGGATTGCGTGAATACGGACTTGGAGGGTGCCGCGGATGCTCCTCCTGCAGCTCCTGCAGTCTTTGCTTGCTGTGCGCAAGTTTTGCCACAGAAAGAATGAGTCGTCTTCCCATCGTTATACTTGGGCTGCTTGTGACAATACTGTACAGTATTACATCACCATCAAGATTCATGGAGACTGTGACAACAAAAAGGCAACATACGTCACACATGTTGGCTTTGGCACGAGGGGTAGCCTTGGCGCTCTTTCCCCTCGCAGAAGGCTTGTTGCCTGGCGCAGTCTTGTTCTGAATCTTGGCAGCACACGTCTTGCTGCAGTAAGAGTGGGTCTTCGTTCCATCAAAGTATTTGGGTTTCGCGTGGCAAACCTGCAAAGGGTATCACAATAAATGGAGGGCGCCACATGCGTCAGGAAAGTGGCATACATCACAAAGATTGACTGCGTTCGTCGTGGTCTGTCGAGTGGGCGGGGCATTAAACACTTGCTGTGTTTGCGGGGGTTGAGCCTGTGCCGATTGTGCCTGGGCACTTTGCGCGGCTAGGTATTGACCAGCCATTGTACCAAGCACAGAGAGTGCAGCGTGCATGGGTGGAAGTGCAGCACACATATCGAGTTAGAAGAAGGTAGTGTATGAAGGAGATATGGGTGCAAATAGTCGACGATCGCTCGCCAGGAGCAGCTCGAGTGTGCGGATAAGACAAGAAGGATAGTTGATGCATGCGTCGGGCAGAAAGGGTGTTTTATAGCCATAGGGCAAGCACGTAGCGGACTGTGGCAAGTCCTCGAGCAACGCGAATAGTGCGTGTTCTCCGCGAGGGTTGAGTCAACTTCGTGGCTGAAGAGTTTTCTCCTTTTGTTTTTTTTTACCGGCATTGTTCGCGGTGTGGCCAGATGGTGTCTGCCAGTGCTACTTGCCGAGGTAAAGCTCACTTCACTTCCACCTCGGCACAAGGTAACGTACCTTGTACATGGCAACATTCAACACGTGCAAGTACCCAGTACGCTTTGATCCGGAGATTCATTCTTGACCACACGAGGTACGGAGTAATGGACTCGACGGTAACTTCGTGGACGGTGGCGATGGACGACACAGCATTTCTGTGCTTACTGGCTGGATGCAATGCAGCGGGGGCGGTACTGGTAGTGCCGACAATCGGCGCTGCTCACTCGCAATCTACTTTGCGTTCTTGAAACGGTCTGAAAGGAACTTGGCTTTTCGGAGCTGGCTCGGATTCCGGATCCTGGTCAACTTTTACGAATTCAAGATTAGATGCCAATATGGAATAATACACAATCGTGGATATGGCTATCATACAAAGTTATGCGGGTATTAATGTATAGATAAATATCCGTATAAATACTCGTGCAGCCGGTGCGACAGTAAGCCACAGTGCATTGGCACGCTCCTTAGCAATCATGACGCGACAGGCGTCTTAAATATCGTCTGCACAAATGCCTTCAAATTTGGTACGCGTTTTGGCTTGTCCCCATACACAACCAGATACGCTGGACACACGGTGTCATTCTCGTAAGTGACAGTTTCTATTGAGCATCATTCTCGGTCCTGCCAGAAAACTGCCTGCATGGTCCGACGAACCTTCATAATTCAAGTCCCATCCAATTTCTCCAGCGATCTATGAAAAGGGTTAGACAGATAGTCGTGCAGCGAACCATTCCCATACCGAGTCGTACCCAGATGGTGGTGCGATTAGGTCGGGAGCATTTCGGTATCTCTTGTAGGGCCTTCCTACAACTACGCGGCTAAGAATCGTTACCCGCAGAGAGGCACCTTCGGAGAGATTGGAGATATAATCATCTGCCTCTGTTATTTATAAGGAATCATAGTTGGTGCTAGCAGTAAACCGAGAGGACGTACTCGAGGAGCAGGATGTGGTATAGATGCCGTGTCCGAATCTGAAGAACCGATATCAAAATAGACTTTCTCCAAACGTAATTTCACATACCGCTTGAACGAATTCTTCGAACCTGAGAGGTAGATGAGAAAGGGGAAAGGGGAACGAGCAAATAGACTTACCACATTTGCTCACATCAAATGAGCTGCGTAAAATGGAGCACAGATAGCATTCTTTGAGACCGCAGAGCAGCACACTAGCTGAAGACTCCCCTAATAGACACGCGCGGTTGGTACCGTGGAAAAGGAGTTTCTCGTTTCCTCGCTTGTCTTTGGCTTTGAGAGTGGTCTGGACTTGGTCCCTGTAATACGTTAGGCATAGGGGTACGCCGATGGGAAGGAGAGGTAAATATATACCTATAATCCAGATACGGTTCAAGCGCGGTTTCTGGCCAGAGAACCCTAAAGATATATTGGATGTCGGGTCTCGCTCTCTTTCGATGACGCCACCCTTTGACGAAGAGCTGCTCTACTATATTGGTAACATACATCAACCTTCTTTAGCACTGGCTGAAAGCAAGGATGATCACGCACCTTCAGCAAAGCCAGAGCAATCTCTATCAAGTCGGACCAGCCGATTTCGTCGACCATTGGAGGTGTTCATGGGGTTATCTAGAGAAAAATCGTCGGGAGGCGCTAGCTTTACCCATTCATCTTTGCGGGGAGAAGCCATGATCAGATTGAACTGACACTGCGATTTGGACAGAAGGAACGGAAAAGAAGACATGGGAGACTATATGTTGCCCATGCGCACCTCACCTCTACTGCACCCCATCGGCACAGACAATGAGGGTGAACCGATTCATGTCGTACATGTTGCTGCCACTAATAACGTGGACACTTAGCCAATGTCTTCGTGATATTCCACTGAAAAACCAGCACAATTGACGCGACGTGTGCCTCCATTCTCTGAGCCGGCTCCGTCCGCAGCACGTATGCAAGCGAGTCCCGTGTGTACCATGAAGCATCCACGCCGTTAAAACGTTGATGGCCTGATGCCATAGCGTCTAGGCCGTCCAGAAAAGGCAAGTGAGCAAGATGGAGTAAGGCGCAGCCTTGCAAAACACGTTGCAGCTGAATGGCTTGTCAAGCGCGCGCCCGTGACAAAACGAACGAGCTGGGTCATTCTGAGAGGTCTGGCTTCTTCTAGCTTATCCGGCTCCCCCTCGTGGTGGACCCATCATTCCGAGATATTTGCGTCGTGAGGGGTGTCGACTACATCGCCTTCTCGGAGGAACTTTATAAAGGACTCCTTTCTCGTGAGCCGAGAAAGGAACCTATCATTTGAACTTGCACTGACTCGATCATCCCCTCGCATATCTTTAAAATTCTCTATCTACTCGTCGCAATCTTCGTGGTCACGTTCGGAATGCTAGACACCCGTCGGATCATGAAGCTCTTTGGACTCGGAGGATCCCCAACTACACCTCAGTCTGCCCCCAGTGGCAGACAAAAACAGAGGCCCGTTACACAGTACTATACTCCAAGGTATTACGGGTTGTCTCCGACATTTTCCAGCTAACGGATCATTCAGCAACTCCTACTTGAAACCGCCATCACCCAGTGCCTCCAACAACGATGGCACAGAGGTGGACTATCCTCCCCTTACAGCTCCTGTTGCTCCCATCGGTGCATCCATAGCTCCATTTCGAACGTCAAAGACGCCGCCGATCCTATTTTACGAGAAGAACAATCCATTCTATGAATTCACCAACTTTTCGTCACATGAAATCATATACAAGGGGAAAAGGTATCCGACAAGCGAACATCTATTTCAAGCACTCAAGGTACGTGTTGTCAACTTCTCGCTTGTAGATCCTGACGCTGGTCCTTGCACTCTGGTCTCGGCGGCCATTCGTTTAGTTCCTGGACGACCATCCCGAGATCGCGGAGCGGATTCGGAATTGTGGTGAAAGGCCGATGTTAGCTTTCGATGAAGCACATCGGTACCAGAAATCGGTGCGCTCGGATTGGAGGCAAGTCAACATAGAGAAGGTACCTGTCAATTCGTTCTAGTGCGTACTTTCTGAACAAACCAGCTTTCGTCGTGCAAATCTAGATGGATGTTGCCCTTCGCCTCAAATTTACTCAACATCCCGACCTCAAAGCCTCACTTTTAGGAACGGGCGATGCTGACCTCGTTGAGGTGAGAGGAGTCCCATCGTTTCGTTCCGCCTTGGGATTCAATCTGCTTTAGGATTCCCCACGTGACTATTTCTGGGGAATCGGCGCTGATCACTCTGGTCGCAATGAACTTGGAAAAGCGCTCGTGAGGCTTCGGGAGGAGCTACGCCAAGAACAGGATAACCCGTCCCATATTCCCACTGCCCGAAGAGACACAACCCGTTTATCAGTTCAAGATCTTACTTCCCTTGTGCCCACTCAACCGATCTCCAATGTGGGTGCGCAGCGAGTTTCTGTTGCGTCCATTCTGGCATCTGGGACCGGATCCGCCAACCCACAGATAGTTTTACCACAGGGCAGTGGACTTTGTGAGGTATGATCGAGTACCTGCCCCAAGCAACATGTCACCTGATCGATGGGTTAATACAGTTCTGTCAAATGAGACCCAAGTATCAAAACCACCCTTACTGTGGGCGGACATGCGCCACGGAAGCGACCAAGATGTGTAGCGTGCGTACTTTAGCTCCCACCTCTTCCTTCATCATACTGAGATCACGCATTTTGCGTCTTTTTTGGCAGTTTTGTCGCTCGAAGCCCCGCTTTGGGAAGCATCCCTACTGTTCAAGAACCTGCGCGGCCAAGGCGGGCGGAGCAGTTTGATCTCCCGAAGCTGTTGTCTGTGCTGTGGAACATGATGCTGGTTTAGTGAGGCTCGAGATATGGATATGGTTTCGTTAATTATGACTCCTATCTTAGCACTGTCCTATTTCCATTACTTCTCAGACAAGTGTTTGGTTACGCCGGATTCCATTATCAACGGAACTTCCGTAAAACCAATGCAGGGTGATTTATTATGATGTCAACGACAAATTAACGTGTTAAAATACAAACAGGTAAGAGAACGATACAACAATATTAATTGCATATGTTATTGGGCTGTGTGTGATGAGTACTTGAGTAACGAGTGTGGGTGAACGGGAAGACGTAGATGTATAACGTGGTGAAGTGACACATGTGAGTCCATGGTGAGTGATGGAAAACTAAAAGAAACGATACGAGATGTAAATGCATAGTGCCAGCACAATAAATGGAGTCTCTCTACAAATCACTTATCGGTGAAATCAACAGAATACCCAAGAGATAAAACACGTCTAATACCATCTACAACAATATATCGTCAGCAATGTATAACTCAACTGGATTAGAATATATCCTTACTTCGGATGGGGCTCATAGCCCGCGTTGGACTGAGCGCTCTCATGGGGCTCCGCGACCTCGTGAGCTTTTTAGAAACCGGATGTGCGTTTTCGTTTGGGACGCGATCGTCATTCTCGCCATCCATGACAGGATTGGGCTCATGCGGCATAGGCGATCTTGTGTGCGGAGTAAGCAAAAGACGGCCCTGCATACGTGGTGAAGAAGGCGGAGAAAGTAACATAGCAATGCTAGGGCTGCATTCACCGCCTACAGAGATAACCTTGCTCTCCTCCCTCGTTCTTCGACCACGGGAAGGTATCGAGGTGTGCGTGGAATGTGTCTTGTTGTTATTACACACGGATGAAGGACCGGCCGACTTGCTTGAACTAGGATCAGAGCCAAGGGCCGTAGCAACAGTTGTGAGACTAGGAACATGTTGAACTTCCGGGGTACTCTCGCGTGGGGAGAAAAGCGAAGGAAGGAGGTGTCCAGCTGAAAGCTTTCTTGGAGGGAAGTAGGTCATCAAACAGCTGTGCTGTGTCCCAAGAGAGGATTTTGAACGGATATGGCTTCTCTTCGAAGCTTTTGAATTGGATGTACTGCATTCAACCAGTGAAGGTTCGCGCGCAGCGGAAGCGGAGGCATCTTTGTACGTGGCAGTCGTGTCTGCGATATTATGAATGTGCAGATGGTATTTGAGGGCTTCGACGCCGGGCAGAATATCTGCACATCCCCGATGGCGACATTGGATCTTATTTGTAGGCTTCAAACCGGCGTTATACATCATCGCAATCGCTTCAGTTTGCTATAGTTGTTGCCATCAGCATGCTATGCCAATAACTCATACGGGTGAGAGGGTAACGCACAGCTTGGATGAGCGCTCGTTGATCGGTGCGACGCATGTGGACTTTGGGTTTCGGTTTCCACATCATGTCCATAGTGGATTGGATGTCCACTGACGCAGCAAGTGTATACATCGAGCGCTGGTCGTCAGGAATTTGAGGGAGCCCTTTCTCCTTAATTTCCGTCGTGGCAGATTCGGGCGTGTGGTCGCTACCATGAACTGCACGATAACAAGCAACGACCTGTTGCGCTGCGCTGAGGGCGGAGCTTTCGTCCACGCTTGTTACTGATGCAACTTGAGTAGTAGAGGTATTCTCATCGAGCATGGAGATGAATTCCCATCGCGAGGGGTCAGAGTTATCGCTATCGCTATCGTGTTCTTCGTGTGTGGCATCACGGCAGTCAGCGGAGACGGCTTCTGGAACTTCCAGAGGGAATATACCGGCAAAACGGCGAGTGTCGGGTTCCATACGACGACCAGCGCGTAGATCAGTGTGGTTTTCAGTAACGATGCGGAGGTTGCGAGATACGGCGTTGGAGTGCTCAGATTGCATAGTGGCTGAGGAGATGGACAGTGCCCACTATCAGTGGTTGCGATAGCGGGTCAGATGGCGGGTCCGGGTTTAAATGGGGAGGACAACAACTGACGCTTTGACATTATTGTGGAACATTAATGAACGTCCACACTTGGTTGTCGAAGTTCCACACTGAGGCTCCTCGTGACTGAGAGGCAATGCAAGGGAGCCATCCTACTTCGGCATGCGCCCAATATAATGTGCGCGCTTAGCACATTATTGTGATGCCCGTTCTTAACTTGGCTGGCGTCTGAGACCATCGGAGGGTCGTCGTCGTCGTGGTCACAGTCCAAGAAAGGGTATGCCACACACCCTGAAATAGGGTTAGGGTCTTGAACCCCTACTGGATTCAAACCTAAACAGCCAGCACAACCTGAAACCTGAAACCTGAACGTTAACCATGACTGGCTCGGTCAGTGCGAGGGCGTGCATTCGTCTCTCTGGCAATGTTGTCCGCCTCATACCCGCATCTCGCACATACCAGACCAGCTCACTGTTGCATCGTTCCCCCGCCTATCCAGGTCACGTTACCCTCAACGCCTTTGAGAATGCGTTCCTTACCGTAGGCTCCGCCCTCATGGCATTTATGGACCCAAGGCGCGGCGGTAAGCCTCCCAAGAATGGATTGGAATATTTTCGCCATTGTTGATACGTTCCTAGACATGGTGGCCGCCCTTGGCGAAACTACCGCATGTTCTACATTGCCAAGGTTGCGTGACACGATGCTTAACTCTCCAGAAGGACGTAGGATCCTCAAAGGCCGCCCGCGCATTAGCTCAAAGACGCTGGACTTACAAAGGCTGAAGACACTTCCAGAGGGGACGTTTGGAAGAGAATACACGAGATGGCTTGAAATATGCAAAGTCACCCCTGATTCTCGAGAGCCGGTTCGCTTTCTCTTTTTTAAAATTTGTCATCACTGGATCCCTTCTCATATTCCCAGTAGGTTCGTTATATCGACGACCCCGAACTTGCCTACGTCATGCAGCGATATCGCGAAACTCACGATTTCTATCATGCTCTGTTTGCTCTTCGCGTGTCTGCTCTACCAGAACTCGCCCTCAAAGCATTTGAATTTGCCAATCTAGGATTTCCCATGACTGCGCTAGCACTTGGAGCCTCTGTCAAGATGAAGGAGGCACAACGTGACAGGCTCTGGCACGAATTTATACCATGGGGAATCAGGTGTGGTGGAAGTGCCAGATGTCTTCTGACAGTCTACTGGGAAGAGAGATGGGACCAAGAAGTCCAGGAGATAAAGAAAGAGTTTGGTGTGTGGGATCCACCAGACGGGTTGGGTATCCATTATCCATGAACATTGGCAGCTCCTCCCTCCTGTCATGACATTAATTTCTTGGAATGATATCTTTGCCATTGGAGGAAAGAAAGTCACTACCCTAGACATAGATGTCATTGTCAGTTTGTTGTGCTCACAGAGAATGTAGAAGGCAATTAACATATCTGCAGTTGTTACTGTGGCTCAAAGGACTAAGTCCAGATGGCTCACATCATGGCTATTTGATTTCTGTAGAACATGGTAATCCTGTTACTTATTTGTATCCATCACCCTTTATCCTTGTAATTTCTATGCAGTTAGTACTTCCATTCCATTCTCCCTTTTTCATAGTGCATGCCAGTGGGCAGCTGATAGCCTTGTCCGTGGTTCATGTACTGTATACAATACAAAGGTTCCAGGTTCCTTGAGACTTTCATTCTTTTACAATAGATACACATTCTCAGTCTCATACCTGACCTGAGATGAATTTTCCAATTGAGACCTTCCAGAGTCTTTGCTATTCATCAAAAGCTTGGAGGTATTTCTTAAGATTACATGATATGCATACCTAGATAAATATATCTAGCAGTCACTGGGCTACAACAAACAATATGATACATCTTGTGATATTCATTGATTCACTTCAGAAGAAAGGTTTTCATTCTAACAACCATAAGATTTCCTATGCTTTAAAGTGCACAATGTTGAAGTACATACCCTTTCAAAATCCTCAGGGGTAGCAAAAGCAATGCTGCTTGTTGCCATTCCAAAGGATTCACTATCTTCCTCTATCTGTATGTGATAGAAATAGGATTCTCTAGAAATTAAGCTTTATATAATGGATGTCAGATTTTTTTTTAAAAAAAGGAAGGTAGCAAGTGGCTAACTTGGCCATGAAGCATGTTGCATAAACTATTTGAAGAGATGCTTGATTAATAAGAATGCAGTTCGATGAAAAATAGTGCACTCACTGCTACCCATAGGAAAAGTCATGAACAGATGTCCTGGATCAAGCTGAGCTACTGTCCACTTGAGTTTTTTTGGTCAATCAATCTTGCAGGATTTAAAGGAGATGCATACAAGGGCTGCTGAAATCCCAGCAGCTAGACTGGTATCAACATCTATCAGCAACAATGTTACCTTGAAAGCAAAACTACATACCTTGTTATCAGCCCAGTCTGGATGCCAAACTTTGTAAGCCTTTTAACCAACAGATTCAATCTACAGATCAACAAGTCAGCTTCATTTTCACACCATAACCTAATCTGGCACCACTAACCTCATGGATATATAAGGACTACCTTTGTGCAGAATATAAGATAATAGTGCAGCAATTGAAACATCTGCTAGAATGGAGAGCCCCAGCCAAACAGGCATTGACCACTATTGAATCTGATAAATATAGCCAACTACTAGGAAGGATAGAACTTGCAAGTAAGACCACATGTTCAGATCCTGCAGAATCAGAGATAATGCTAACAGATGATACATAGGAATGAGTTGTCCAATCTATTCATTTGCAATGAACCACTTACAAATATAGCATGGTAATGAATCCAAAGGCTATTTTGAAATCAATATAACTTCCAAACTGAACAGTATATGGCCTTTACCTCCTTCAAGGATTAAAATAATGCACTGAAGTAGGTTAGCATCATTTACTAAATATTCATTGTTTTATACATACAAGCACCATCGAGAGCCATGCATGAATCAGATTGATTCCCACTAGAGATATTATCAATCCCTATATATCTGGGGTGAACAAGTTCTGCTACTCACAGAGGTAGATACGACTGATGAAAAATGCATGAACAAGACATTCAGTTGTTACCTGAATTCTACAAATCAGCCACCATATCAAATTCTGAAGTTACCTATATTACACATATCCCAATATACAGTGCGATCTCCCTATCAACAATATCCAAGATTCCAAGGGTCACAGTGAGTTTTCATTGAAGAATAATTCACAATGCACATACCAAAAAAGTGTCCCGACCAGCTCATCGACCAGTGTGGAATCATCACTATGGGCAAGAACAGACATGTGACACACCAGTGCCCTTATGCTGCAAGCTCCAGAAGGATCATGGTTTAGGTATTAGTTTACTTACATCTCCAAGGTTTGTATCATCCTATCTTCATCAGTTGATCCTCGGCCACTTGCACTTAAAAACTGACCAAATAAATATGACCTATGGCCATAGCAGGTCAACAATAATGCTATCTATATGTCTTGAGATTACCCACAATACCCTTGATCCAGAGAGGGTCACGATTATGAATGGGCGTCTTCCAAAAGTATAGCCCAACTTGTCCAGTCAATATCACGAAGACACTGGTGCAATGAATAAATCAGGATTGAAACAAAAAGGAGCATGGGATTCACATAAACGACAGCGATAGACCCGCAGACACCGTAGAGAAACGATTCTCTAAGCTCCCGGTGAAGACCAATGTTGGCATTGTTGAGTGGCCTGCAACTGCGGAATTTGCTAGTGTGAAGAAAAGGATGCGAGGTGTGGCTTATATATCCCCAGCTACCAGCGCTTGGGCTCCTGAGACAGTACGCTCCATACCATAATTGTGGGCAATGCTTCGGTGCGATCCCACAGCGCTCGGTGATGGATTGATGATGGGCGGTCCGACGGAGAGTTCGATGTGTGTTCACTGTGAATATCTGTGACTGTGACACTGGCTGGACCTCGCCTAACCCACACGCCGCGATCCGGCTGACCGCGACGCTACTATCAACTCCCTACCATTTCCAAAGCAGATCAAAGAGTTCAAGGAAGACGACAGTTTTTAGTGCTACCCAGAATGCCTCCAAAGAAACAAAATGCGCCATCATCATCTTCCAAGGTGAAGGAGGACAAGGTGATCTCATCACTCGCAGTTCGTATCTTGGACTAACTAATCAAGGTTCCTTGCGAAGACCTTTGGCTTGAAGAATGTGCGCAATCTCGTTTCCGCGAACCGACTGACATTGACAACAATGATTTGGTAGAAAAACAAGTCGGCCAAGGTCCAGAAACAGGTGCAACAGATCCAGGCGCAGGCTGCTATGACGGGGAAGTCCAGGGAAGCACTCGCAAAAGAAAAGGAAAATGATTTACGAGCTAAGGCCAAGTTGGAGGAGGAGAGGCGCAAGAAAGAGGAAGCTGCCTTGTTCAAGCCCGTGCAAACGCAGAAAGTACCGTTCGGTGTCGATCCCAAGACCGTCCTCTGCGCGTTCTACAAGGCTGGGAGCTGTGAGAAGGGTAGCAAGTGCAAGTTCAGCCATGACCTCGATATTGGCCGAAAGGTGGAGAAGAAAAACCTCTACGAAGACCACCGGGAGGAGAAGATGACGGGTGCGTATAGAGATGTCTTTTCCCGTCGTGGATATTAACGTGTGTCGAACCAAACGTCACAGACACGATGGAGAGCTGGGATGAGGCGAAACTGCGAAGCGTAGTGTTGTCGAAGGATGGCAATCCGCGAACCACGACAGACGTGCGTAATAATAGCCTTGGGTATGCCTTACTCATACACGTATGTAGATTGTTTGCAAATACTTCATCGAGGCCATTGAAACGCAGAAGTATGTGATCTTTCTCAGTATTTACTGTATCCTGATTCTGTTTTGTAGGTTTGGATGGTTCTGGGAATGTCCGAACGGTGGGGAGAAGTGCCAGTACCGGCATGCTTTACCTCCTGGTTTCGTCCTGAAGTCTGAGAAAAAGGCTGCGGAGGAGGCTGCAAAAGCCAACGCGATATCGCTTGAGGAGTTTCTGGAGACAGAGGTATACTTCTACTCCACAACAAGACAAAGTGCTCATTCTGTTTTAGCGGCACAAACTGGGTTCCAATCTCACCCCAGTTACTCCTGAATCTTTCGCAATATGGAAGAAGACACGAATGGACAAGAAGGAAGCAGAGACAGAGGCATTACGCAAAACCAAGGAAGCGCAACATGCAGCCGGAAAAATCACTGGCATGAGCGGTAGAGACCTAGTAAGTCTTAGTTTGGGTTTTGATGACTTCGTTGACCTGGGGTTCAGTTCCAATACAACCCAGAGTGGTTCGAAGATCAAGACGAGGGAGATGGGTCAGACGACTTCGATCTCACTATATACAGGCGCGATGAAGAGGAAGTATACGCGGAGCTTCGGCAGACGGAACAAGGTATCGGTGATCTGCATTTGTATGAAGACGACGATACGAACGAGGACGTCGACAGTAAAGGAAGCGGCGACGAGTAGCTCGCCTTTTCTAACGCCTCTTTTTCATACAAGCACGTCCTACACTTGTTGTCCACACTAGAATCACTTCTTTAGTCGCCTGTACTAGTTCCGTAATGTTTCCGTGTGACGAGTCTTTCAATGACTTGCGCGCGTCGTACATCTCACTGGTCGACCGTTGCCTCATCATTTTGTCTTTCTCCGTTTCTTTCTAGTACGAACACACAAAAGTTGTATCTTTTGCACGCTCTAAGCCATGTCTCGTATACCTCAGTCGGCCTCCTCTTCCAGACCGACGGTCAAAACCGCTTTGGTTCCTCCAACTTCTCGAAGTTCTCGAAGTTCTCGAGCACCGTCTCCATCCAAACCATCCGCTAGTGCTGTAGCACCATCGACCCCTCGCGTCCGCACAAAGTCGATTCCAAAGTCGCCTTACAAGCCAATCCGTCGAGCTCCACCCGAAGAAGAGATCCCAACTGCCAAAGCACCTCTTAGCGTCAAAGAAGCCATCGCACTCAAGCGTGCAGAAGCTAAAAAGGCAGCCGTTAGACCCGTTGTCAGCAAAGGTGTTGGCTTCGATAGCTTCGACACCTTGGAAGATGCTGTTCCCGGCGGCAGTCTGACCAAGAAAGAGGCGGACGAGAATGTAGATCTCGGCCGGTGCTCCGTAAAAGAAGCCATTGAGCGTGCCCGCAGTACAGGTGTGGACGTTGGTGCTCTCTTGCACCCGGAAAGCTTACCTGACAAGATTTCTACGACAGGCTCAGTCAATCTTTCCTCACGTTCATTGCCATGCCTGCCGTCTGCTTTATTTGAGATCCACCTGGGAGTAAAGCCCGATGCGCTGAAGTCGGTGCCTCAGGAACCCCCAATAGGTTCCTCAGAGAGCCTAGTAAAACGATCCGGACAACGTGGAGGTCCCGCATGGTTTGAAGCACAGGACCTACAAGTGCTGAAAGCATGGAACAATGATATTGTCGAGATCCAGCATGAGATCTCACTCTTTGGGTCACTCAAGTCCATCGATGTATGTCTGCTCTGTTTGTTGTCAATGCATGTTACTAACCACCACGAAAGCTACATCAAAACAAGATCAGTGCTCTACCCGACACTTTTGCCGACTTGACAGCCCTTACTAGCTTAGATCTTTCACATAACTCGTTAACGTCGGTTCCTATTAATATCTTCACATTCCCCACACTTTCTATCTTGAATCTGTCGCACAATGCTCTTGTTGCCCTGCCATTTGGTGAACCGTTTTCGGGCTCCTCCCGTCGATCGCGAACAGACACTCGTAGCTCCGGAGGATTCTTCGGCCCAGTCATCACCCGTGCTAATGTGCCATTGCCACGCCTTCTGTCGCTAGACGCGTCTTTCAACAAGCTGACCGCTTCCGCTATCGACTACAAGAATCTCCCCTCTGGCTTATCCAAAGTTGACTTATCCTCCAATCCTATCGCTTCAGGGAACTCCGATTCTTCGGCCTTCATACGCGCGTTTGGGGGCCTCAGTCGGTTGAAAGAACTTCGCCTAGCAAACACGGACATCGGGGACGACGCCTTTCTGCCTACTCTTGCTCGGAGTTTCTCTTCATTGCGCATCCTCGATCTCGAAGAGACGCATGCAAGTGCTGCAGCTGTGGCGTTGGCGTTTATTGGTTTGAAACAGTCACTCGTGTTTGATATGACGGCAGATGAACCACCAGAAGGCACTCTTAGGATAATTGTAGGGAAGAAAGTCCTGAAGGAAGCTTGGGAGATTGAAGCTGAGCGCAGGGCGAGACACAGGAGTGGAAGGTCCCTGGGAAACGGACGTCCAACAACAGACACCGCGGATCGTCTCTTACACGAAATGCCATCAAAGGAAGCATGGGAGATCGAAGCAGGACAGGGCTTGTTGACTGAAGGCGGTCGGAGACGTGCAAGAGCGGAGGCGGCGGCAGCCACCCAATCTTCGGTCGCAACAGAGAGTGCTCCGTCTTCGCAAGGAAAACGAAGTTCGGTCACTGATATCGGTCATCCAAGCTCACCCCCACCGCAAGGTGTCCCATCGTCGTCATTCAACTTGAGCAACCCTCAGTACTACAACGCGGCTACCCAGACGCTCACCCTCCCGGCTTCGGCGCCCCCTGCGAGATTGCACACAAGATCCTTTTCTCTCGCTACGTTTGCCTATGCCACCCCAGGAAAAACTGATATTGCTTTGCCTACGCCGAGTCTTCCTATTGCGGCGATATCTCCACAGTCCTTTGCACACACGCTCAAGATCCTCATTCTCAGCAATAGGAAACTAGACCTGTCCGTCTCGTTACCTTCCTGCCGACCTGAAATGGATGCTGGGCTGATACCAACCCTGGAAGAACTTGTCTTGGATGGATGCGGTTTCGGCGATAACGTCACAGTGACACGCCAGGTCGAGGGCGGTGCAACCCCGATAAAATCAAGCGAACCACTTTTGCCTTTGCTTACACGGCTATTTCCTAATTTGAGGATGCTGGACGTGTCGTATAACGCGCTGACGTCTGCCGCACTGCAAAAAGACGTCTTGATCGGCCTCATGATGGGATCGGCACAAGACACCGGCATGGTTAGTCGTACAGGATTGAGGCACCTCCGGCTTCGAGGGAACCGCATCACGACGCTCGATGGTTTCCAGGAAGTTGCAGATATCTTCAAGGGTCATCGCTCTGTCCCTGATTGGAAACTCGAGGAATTAGACTTGAGAGACAACGAGATCTCCAAACTGCCGCCGGAACTTGGTTTGCTACCCCTGGATGTCTTTCTGGTGGATGGGAACGTGTAAGTCGGCTCTGTTTCGCTTTACAGTGTTACTCATTCACGGGCTCCATATATTATTCGTCGCAATTCTCCCAAAAGTTTCCGAATCCCTCAAAGGAGAATTTGGGAACGTGAAGGGACCAAGGGCCTATTGAGCTGGTTGCGCGGGCGCATAGAATGAAGTAAGCCGTGGCCCTGTCAGGCTTGCTATGTATGTAATAAATAGCCTATAGCTTGATGAAGCGTAATATGACCCCAGTATAATATTGGATCTGTCAAACCTACAGAGGACTAAGAACGCGAGTCTCTGAAACATCGAAGGGTGATCTAATAGAACTTGATCAGTCTGATCTCTGCTGCAGCCCCTCAGGCGTCAGGGTCATAGTCAAATGCTGTTAATTGATTCTTTGTTTATATCCTGCTGACTTCCAACGGGCTGACGTCCTTTTGGATATGGCATCAGGCGCTTCAACAGGTCAATGGCAAAGCCGTTGGCCAGTCATATTGACGAGAGCGAATACGGAAACCTGCCAAAGGCTCTCTCTCACACATCGTATCTGCAGGGCCCGACGGATCATGCATATATCTGGACCGGGGACAAGGCAGACATGTCGAGGGTGTGACTTGCTGCGAGTTCGTCCACTATTTCACGACTCGCAGATTCTTACAAAGGTGGTGCAGTGGGGGCTGGGCACTGAAACCTTCAGCGCCGACTTTCAAGACTCTCACCGGGAGTTTTCTTGACAATGGAGTACAGAAAGTGAATTCCAAGCAGGCCGTGCATGAGTTTATCGAGGGTGCTGACCCGCGCTTTCCAATACATTGTCCGATGCTGACTGTTGAACCCACATGTCATGGTACAATCCTCCCAGACGCAATAGTTCCTCGTGCGTGCCCTGCTCTACGACTTGGCCCTCCTTGAGAACTATGATCAGGTCTATGTGTATTCGTATGCATCAGCACTCTCGTGAGACTCGACGATTAGAATAAACTTGCCTGCCTCAACTACGGTGCGCAGTCTATGTGCGATAAATATGCTCGTCCTCCCACTGTGCAAAAGAGTGCTATTAATGTTCTTCATGATCTCCGCCTCGGTGTGCGCGTCAAGAGCGGATGTCTAAGCGAGACATGTGTCAGTAGCAAGCATGAATCACAAAGCTCGGATAATCATTCTCACGGCTTCGTCGAAAAACAATATCGGCGGGTCCTTCAATAATACGCGCGCGATTGCCAGCCGTTGCTTCTCGCCCCCCGAAATCATGAGCCCTCGCTCACCAACGGTCGTCCGATACCCATCCGGCAGACTCATGATGGCATCGTGCACGCTTGCCTTGATGGCAACCGCTTTCACTTCTTCGTCCGTCGCATCAAGGCGTCCATACCGCACATTGTGCATGATGTCGGAGTGAAAAAGAGGTGTGTCCTGTGGAACAACGCCTATTTCCCTCCGGAGGCTCTCCATTTGTACATCTTGGATGTCTTGGTCGTCAATGAGGATACGGCCAGAGGAAGGATCGTAGAATCTGAACAGAAGCCGGAAGACGGTGGATTTGCCACAGCCTGAGGGTCCTACGATAGCCACCTTCTTGCCAGCTGGGACAGTGAACGAAAGATCGCGGAATATAGGACGGTCGGGGTGATATCCAAAATTGACGTTCTCGAAGCGAATCGAACCGCCCCTGAGTGCCAATGGTTGTGCCTCAGGCTTGTCCTGCGTGACGTAAGAAACGAGACCTGGATTTTGTCGTGACACTTACCCTCGCTGGTGCATTTTCAGTTCGGAGAGTGAACAGTACCTCCATATCCAATAAATTCTGTCGGAGCTCACGGTATACGCTGCCCAAGAAGTTGAGGGGAAGAGATAATTGGAATATCAACTGATTAACCATGACGAGATCACCGATAGTCATAGTCCCTGCATATCGTTTCATCGGGCCAATTGGACAATCCATCTGACGACATTCTCACCATTCAGCACGCCTTGGGCAGCCAAAAACATGGTCGTTGTCAATGCCGTGGAGAATATCACGTTTTGGCCCGAATTCAGGTATGCCAAGGAAGTGGTGATTAAGACAGACGATTTCTCGTACTGCTTCAGATGGGCGTCATATTTAGCGATCTCGAATTTTTCATTGTTGAAATGCTGCGGAATGGATCGTAACGGGATCAAGGGGAATGAATAGAGGTACGAACCCTGACTGCCTCATAGTTTATGAGAGAGTCGACGGCCGATGAGGCAGCCATATTATCGGCTTTGTTCGCATTGCGTCGAAACTGGGTTCTACCGATCGTGTGTGAGAGAGATTGGCAAGAACGCGTACGAAGTTCGTGCTGACCTCCAAGAAGTGGTTCGGACGGTAAACCATGTATATGCGGCTAGGGTGGTTGCGGTTATCGCGGCAAAGTCCCAGCCGAACTTATACGTCTAGGATGCAATCTAGAATGGCGCCGATGGAGAGGAGACCAAACCTACGAGAATGCCGCACACCATGGATATCTCCAAGGCAGTAGGGACGATGCGGAACAGGATAGCCTGTAGCATGAATGTGATGCCCCTGTTGACCTATGAGGGAAAAGGGAATGATGAAGATGGGGGGGAACCATACTTTGTTCCGCGATCGATGGCACGGGTGAGACCACCGGTTTGTCGGGAGAGATGGAATTTGAGGTCGAGGTTGAGCAAGTGCTCGAAAGTTTCGCGAGAGACCTTGCGTATGGCACGTTGACCGATGTTGGCGAACACTGCGTTCAACAGTTCGCCGAATACGGTGGCTCCGATGCGCGCGGCGCCGTCTGGGGAGAGCGTCAGATGGGGTATGTGAGGAAGTGGCTACGCACAGCCGAGGATGAGGGAGCCCGCGACGACCCAGACGGTGGAAGTAGAGGAGACGTCGAGATTGAGAGCGTCAATGACATCTTTGAATAGTTGTGGGACCTGTACGTTCAAGACCTGAAGAGAGGAGGATGAATGGTAATCGCAAGTAAGGTGGAGAGGTTGAAGGGAACCTTTCCGCTGATCAGGAGGGCGAAGCCGAAAACGACGCGAAAGCGGGTATTCCAGTCATGCTTTGGCCAGACGTTGCCGATGAGCTTGCGGACGACCAACCAGTCCTTGCGCCGCTGCTCTTTGGGTGTCACGCGTTCGGAGTCATGTTGGTTGCGGAGGCGAGGAAAGGTGGAGAATTGGAGGGTGGAAGGGCGAGGACGGAAGCGGTGGAGGGAGAGGAGGGACTGTCTTTGGCTTGTGGAAAGAGCGAACTTCGACAACACAGTGCGGCTCAGCAGCATGGAAATGTGGTCGAGTGCACAAGAAATATTATTTAATATTGCACGCCGATCAGCAATGACATTTCAGCAACAAACGATACAGAAACTAAATAGCATAGCTCGTGTACGGATACAACATCATTTCCTCAGAGCATGAACAATGTGAAGGGATAGAAATGCAAAGCTAACAGTGGCAATACAAACATGTGGTAGTACAGCGATGCGATGCGATGCAGCCCGCAGTGCCAGCAAGAACGAATAGACATGAGATCGAAACAGAAAATCCGCCCACTGGGCGAGAAAAACCGTGTGTTCACTCACGCCCAGGCGTTGCGGCCCCACCACCGTTTGTCCGCACCTCTAACGGCCCATTCCGAAATGCTGTCCGTCGTGGCAACGTATATCATCCCGCCACGAGGATCAAAACACGTTCCCGCAATATCTAGATCCGCGTTCTGTATCTGCTCCGCCACAAAATTGGCGCGCGCGCTCGTTCGGCGGCTGGCGTGAGGCGAGGGACGGCTGTTCGAGTATCGCGCAAGGGCGGTGCTCCGAGACGCCGATGCCGATGCCGACGTCTGTAATGGAAGGTGGATGGAAGGCGGCGGAGAAGACGAGCGGGAAGGTGCACGCGAAATACAATCCGTTTCCGGTTCGTCCACATCCATGCTGTCCACATCTCCCCCATCTCCATCAACGTCGTTGTTACCATATACGGGGAGGCTGGCAGTGCCTCGCGATGCAGGCTGTGGATAGATATCTGTCCGATGTGCAAGATATGCCCGGACTGCTCTACGAGAAAAGGCTTCTCGAATGTTTTCTTGGACCGCGCTGTCCCCATGAGGTGGTAAGCCGAGGACATCCCCGTAGTTGTAGTTCCCCACGTCCTCGCCGTCCCGCCGCCGCAGGATGCGATGTGAAGGTCTCCGCGTGGCCAAGGGCCCGCTGTTGGAGAATGAATTGACGTGAAAACTTTCTTCCAGTGTGCGGATTGCACGCGGCGGCGGCGCAACTTGCCTAGTGGATGGTGTAGCAGAGAGATGAGTTGCATCAGACGGTGCGGGAGTCATTGGCAAAGGACAGGACGACGTCAAACGCGACACATCTCGTCCTGTGACGTTAGGTATGCGGATGATGTCCTCTGTCTCGAAAGTGCGAGCATCAATCACGTGGAGGAGGCTTGTATGCTAAGAGAAATGTAAGCAAGACCGCACATGCTCAATCACCAAGGCGAGTCTCACCTCTGTGAATGTCATAATCTCATGTCCAGGACGACCATGTGTACCGCCGGGACCAAATTTGACATTCCTGGCACCCCAGCCGGGGGCCTTCGAGTTACCTCTTGTCCAATCCCACGGGTCATCACTCAGCATGCTGCTTTCTTCTCCATTCCCAAGGTGGCCAACCGGCAACCTGGCTTTGTCTGTTTGAATGACTTTCATCGGTTTCGAACTTCGCACGTCCCAGACAGCGACGACGCCTTCTTGGGAAGCCACCGCAAACTTCATACCATCGTGTGAAAATGCGGTGGAGAAGGATGCAGAAAGCGAGGATGAGTAGAGTCTGGCGTCGGGAGGTGGAACATTAAGAGTGGCAATAGGAGCGAACGTGATGCAAGAACCACCAGTGAGGTGATGAAGATAAATCCGTGGGGAATCCCCGACAGAGAGGAGCGTTCTCCCATCTGGGGATATCGAGGCTGGGGAGGAATATGATATGAGCACAAAGAACGAAAAGGGGGATACAAGACACGCACAATGATTGATAGGCTCTTCGAGCTTCAAGTTTCCGGATTGCCGGAGGTCCTTTGGGGAAGATCCGCTGCGGACAGCAATGTCGTAGAAGCGTACCGTGCAATCGTTGTTGCTGACGACGAGGCGGGGTTCCACGCTGCTCTCCGCGGACCTCGTCAAGCTCAATGAGCTGAGCAAGACAGAGTTGTTGATCGAACCGTGTATTTTCCTGTAGTACTGCCAAATTGCGTTGTTGCAACGTAGTCGAGGGGATGGATCTTCCCTCCTTTGGGATCGTGAGGAAGGCTGGTGGAGGGAAAGATGGATTTCTGCCTCCTGGCCACCGGCGGCGAGGAGAGTTGTGTCTGAATCAGGGACTTGAATTGATGCGAGAGTGTTTGGGTTAAACGAGAGGTCTGCGATGCTCCGGACGGTCTAGTGTGTGCGAGGAGGGTGTGAGGACCTGGGCAAGGGGAAAGTGGGAGGTACAGACGATGTCTGGAGCATAGAGATCATGCTCAACGATGGAATAGCCTTGTACGTAGTTGACTAGACCTGGCTCCCGAGGACAAATGATGAGATCACGCAGCTGGCTAGACGAGAAGAGGTGGGGTATGCGCCTGTGAGCGGGTATGTTGATAGCAAGAGAATGAACATACACATGGCCGATGGTTACGTCGGCGGGTGCGATGTTGGTCGGGGTCGTCGATGCCAACAACGAGGAGTGGCGGGTCATGGCGAACCCGGTCGACCTACTAGCGCTGTTGGTGGTGACGTTCAGCTGCATCGGCGACGACATTGACCCTCGGCCCGTCATTTACCCACGTGATTGCACGTGATCGTGAACGTCCAGTCACTGCATTTGCTTTTGCACTTCAGACTCGTTCTCAACGTCGACCACAACGATGAGCACCGACGAACCTACTCAAGCTGTCACGCCAGCGAAGGCAATGCCTACCAAAAAGCTCAAGCCAGCCAGAAAACAGGTCAAAGCTGGCGACGTCGAAAAGAAAGAGACCGTGCAGACAGGCAAAGAGTACAGTCAGTCCTTTCAGTATACCTGCGTTGATATCGTCCCTAACGAAATAAAACAGACATCTGGTACAACAAATGGGCTGGTGGAGATCGCGAAGACAACTACTCAAAGTGAGTGTTGTCGCCAGGTTTGTCGTGCTCGGGACTAACAATGCCTCAGCAAAGTAAAGTCACAAACGCGGTGTAACATCAAGAAAGACAGCGGCCTCACCCGTGCCAATCAAACTGGGGTCAGATATTGTTGTCTCTTCTTTACACGCGGTTGCTGTCCCTATGGCTGGGAATGCAACTTTCTCCACGTCCTTCCCGACCTAAACAACGTTCTACCCGACAGCTCGAAAGACTGTTTTAACAGAGATAAATTTTCGGATTACCGAGACGACATGGGTGGTGTGGGTAGTTTCAACCGTCAAAATCGCACATTATATGTGGGTCGAATCAAGGAGACTGGGCCTGGACCCGAGACTGAGGAAATCGTCCACCGCCACTTCAAGGAGTGGGGAGAGATCGAGCGAAGTACGTTCATCTTTGGAGCGCATTGTAATGGGAGGCTGATAGCTATTAGTTCGGGTTTTGCAGTATCGAAGCGTTGCCTTTGTGACCTATGTATCAGAGCTCAGCGCTCAATTTGCCAAGGAAGCCATGGCATGCCAATCACTGGACAATGACGAAATCCTCAATGTCCGATGGGCCACCGAAGATCCTAACCCCGTCCAAAAGGTGGCTGAGAAGCGCCGTCTCGAAGAACAGGGGCAAGAGGCCATCAAGGCTCGTATGGATCCCCGTATCGTCGAAGCGATGCGGGCAGTGCGAGCTCTAGAGGACGGTGACATGCTGGATGACGATGGACAGGTGCTAGATTTAGAGGGCAATGACTCTGAGGTTATTGATTCCCACGACCTGAAACGAAGGAAGGTAGAAACCTCGTCACTCGCATCCCTGAACGAGCAGCCAATGGGGCTACTCAGCGCTGATACGCTAGAGGGACTGAAGTACTTTGCCGAGATACGGAATCGGAACGGATCTGCACACCCCCAAAATGTATTGCTGGCCAAGCCGGTGACAACGGGGTTAGGTCTGGCAGATTATGGAAGCGATGGCGACGACTGAGTATGTCTTTTTTTCTCATTTACGTTACCAATGTAGTGGTATTAATTTTTTTGCCCACGTCTGACAGAGGTGTTCAGCTTTGTTGTTGGAGTGACGTTGATCGAAACCCAGGGCTGGGGATGGCTGGTGGGCCGGTGAGGGCCTTGCGTTAGAGAGGTGGCGCGTGTGCCTTGGCCTTTGGCAGGCTTCCAACCGAGCCTCGTGCAACTTCATAGGGTCACAGCCACCCAGCCAATATTCCTGCTGATTCATATTCTGCAAACTTCCGTCTGGCAGTCTCGGTGGTGCAGTGCAGGTAGCGCCTTACCAATTGCAAGTACGCGATTACACAAGTCGTTCCCTGTACACGTTGCAAACCCGTGGCTTCGAAAACAAAAAGGATACGCATTGAAATTAATATAAGGACGGCTGGCATTCCCGAATGGAGCACCGAAGAGGCAAGTGTTGCACAAACCTGCGGGATGCGGAGCGCCCAGGAAGCACTGTTGGGACCCACAATTGGTGCAACGCGTTTTTTTGTTTTTTTTTTTTTCGACACGCGGGGTAAACCTGCCAAGTTGTGATTGAAATTCGATGCGGCTGGGGCGTTTCCGCCGTTTGCACTTGTGGATACGGTTGGAGTGGTCACGTGAGGTGATATGGCGGTGCAATTGGGATCGTTTGTTCGTTCTGGAAGAAAACGCAGCACAGCCCACAAGGTTGAGCTCGTTGGCTATTCACTTCGCCTTTTCTTTGGAAGAAGAGGCTATACCTCAGATTTCGATACAGAACTCGTGTCGCGTACGTTTGCCCCCATCCTTCCACACATGACCACAACCAGGCGGTCGTGTTGGCCCTACATTTCGCCATCTTCGTCATCCCGATGGTTCCTTCCTCCTTCTGCCCCGATCGGCTCGCGCGTGACCACCTTCCTTGGACCCTCCCTCTTTCGTGGGCGCCTCCGGAGTCGCCGTAGTCGTGCATTTTTAGGTTATGTATGGCCACCCACCGGCCCCACCCAACCTAGACGCTTACCACGCTTACCCTTCAAATTGGGAACTCTGGGCGCCCCCCTATATAATCATCCTGATCTCCCTCCATCCCAACGCGTCACGCATACCCTCATATACCCTCTCCCCTCTCCCCACATCTAAATCTTCCCCATGAATAACTCATCTCCACCAGCTGTCCCGTCTATCCGCATTCATGATGCAGACGACGCTTCCGCACTGTATGTATACATGCTGTGTTCCGTCCCTCCCAGCTCATGACTCTCTTCAGGTTCGACGGTGGCGAAATGTTCCCTTCAGACATTTATAATCTCTACAACTTCGTCACCGAAGATCCTGGCCTCTATCCCTGTTCCCAAGGCTTACAGTCAGAATGTAAGCTCCACTCCAGCTACGTTGTCGCGCCACACTCATACATCTTACAGACCTCCCCCCGAATACCATCTCTCACCCCTCAGCTGAGCTAGAGGACATTCCAGAACTTTCGCACCTCACTACAACGAGCCAGGTGTACTTTACCGGCCATGGTTATTCCCTCCCATTCCCAACTATCGTACAAGAGGGTGTCACTGGTTCCGCTGATGGAAGGCTTTCCCTGTCTTGCCTTGGCAGCCCCATTCCCTCGCCCACCACCTCCTTCGGCAGCTCATTATCTCCCTCGTCGCTTCATGACTGTATTGCACTCTCGGACAGCGAACCACCTCTCTCCCCTTCACCTGTCACACCCGATCAGCAATATCCCTGGGGGTTCAACCATCAGAGCAGTGACTCTTTGGTGTTGGACCCTTTCATGGAGTCTTTCTCCACCGATTCTCTCCCTTCCCTGGGTCCGCAGACCGGCCCTCAGCGTCCGCGCTCAAGGTCATCACCTTCTCGCCATGGACCCGTAGCTAGCAAGGCAATGCTTGAGGCCAATAGTAGACGTCGCCGCCACCCCGCACAATTTGCGTGTCCGGATTGCAAGCAAACTTTCACTGCCCAATTCTCGCTCAAACGTGAGTTTCCGCGTATTTTGCTGCGTGGTTTCAACCTCAATGACGCCACACCTTAGGTCATGCGCAATCACACACTGGCGAGCGCCCCTTTGTATGCAGCGTCGCCGGCTGCGCACAACGATTCTACAACAGCAGTGACTGCAAACGTCACGAGAAGAGCAAGAAGCGACACAAGGACCTGATGATGCTATGATCGGTGTCCTGCGTGGCGGCGTGTCGATCGATCGTCATTCACGGAAATGGCCAATCGCTAGATGATATCTATGAGCAGCATCCTCGCAAATATGACCCCATCCTCATATCTACGTTGCATCTCCCGGTTTTTAACTCTCGATAAATAAACGGTCAGCATTACGGACAGGACGAAATGATACCCTTGATAATACCCAACTACATGCCTTCAGAATGTTCGGAATGTTTTGTTAGCCTTTGTTTTCTTTTTCTTTTCTTTTTTTTGCGTATCTCTGTGTACCCAGCATCTCTGTATTGACTAGATGGCGATAGCAATGAATTCATGAATTCACGATGACACAGACGAATCGGGGCCTGGGAGTTGTGCACGAGTCAAGTGTACGGGTCCGCGGCCGGCTACGAGTCCTAGTCATTCTGTGTCATTCAAAGCCCCAGTCTCCACTGGCAGTAGCTGACCTAATACGATATCTTTACCAAGGGATCTGGCCACGGGGCCCCACGTGTGCACAGCGAGCCATACCGCATCATCACTGCGGCGGTGTCAGAGCCTCATATATCCAAGTCAGGTTGGCTGCGGGCAGGAATGGGAAAAGCATTTTTTTTCTCATCAATGAACCCTCGGATATGCAAATGACAGGATGGAAAAAAGACCGCGATCCCATCAAAAAAAAAGTCCAGAACTATTAGTCAAAACCCACAGACATCAAAAACAAAGCAGCCGGACGGTAAGAATACAAAGTATGACAGCTACGTAGGCCGCAGTCTCCGCAGCTGTGTGGGCGAGAACGTGTGGGCGAGAACGAGTCGGAGGACTTGATGCAACATGGTTCTCGGGGGCGTTTGCCTAACCCCGAAACGGGCGCAAGAAAACGAACGTTGGTCAACATGGCCGTCACCCCACGTTTTTTTTTCCTTTGTGAAAGCACGTACCAGGTCTGTGGGCGGGGTTCTCGGCTCGTTCCGCGCGGATGACATCGTCTGCGCTTCACGTATGAAGAAAGCCGCAGTCGACATGATAGGTACGGTCAGAATACAAGCTCCCAGGGCACTGGCGCGAGCAGCGTGCGTAGCATCAAGCGGCTGGCCGTTGTCAGGACGCGTACATTGTACGATCGTGACCCCAACTGAACAAGCTGCGGCGGAGACGGCAATCGCGGATGCGACTTCGAGGATAAACGTGATGTGGCGTGATAGGGCCTTTTGAAGTTGGAGACCGCCAAGAAGCGCAACGAGAGACACGGTCGCGAGGGTGGTGGGTGGTATCACGATGAGTCCACCGAGCGATCCGGCTTCCAAGGATGATAAAAGGGGTGGCTCGTAACCATTGTATTTGGCCGTTCTGAGCACTGCATGGCCGACGACAAGGTTGAGTGAACCGTCGAGAGTGCCGATCAGTAAAGCACAGGTTGAAAAGCATACGAGCCGGATTACGAGCTCGGCGGCAGGGCGGAAAAAGAGGGTGAAACCGAAGGCCGCCCACCAGAGGAGGATGGCACGGTCTTTTTCTGGGTCTGAAGGGATGGATGATTCCGATGCAGTGGAGCTGGAAGGAGTGGACGCGACATAGCGGCGGTACAGGCGATAAAATACAAACATAACGAAGCGTTGAACTTGCGACTTACGAGCGTTATTAGACGTAACCACGGGTCTGTTGACGCTGAAATGGTACGCGGGTGGGGAGCCGAATAACTTTAATGATAGATCTATATCAGTCGTCGATGATCAGTAGCTGTCCTTTTGTTCTGGATACTACGACAAGGCTTTCCAGCACTGGGTTGCGATCGGTTGATTTGTAGGAAGATCGTCGTGGATTGCGATAAGAGTATGGGCCAACTTGAACGATATCCCTGACAGTCACCAGACTACCAAAAGGGTGGTCGTGACATGACTGCGTGTCTGATCATGATCAACAACTTGCTCCCGCGGAGGCGACTCAGATCTGAAAGTCGGGACAAGACATCCGATCGTTGGCACCTTCGCTGACGCATTTTCCACCAAGCCTTTAACATGAATGCAGCAATAATAGCTTTCCGTCCGACTCGGATAAAAAAAGCCTACGAATTAATCATGAACCTTATTATCAACGTGACTCACCTAGAAACGTAGGTCCCCCCCCTTCAATTATTAGAAGAATCATGACATGTGATTGACAAGCAGACTGGGCACCTCGTTAATTGTGGTGACTGTGTATGACCATGAACCCTTACCTAGGAATGATCCAATTATCACGCAAGTCAAAACAGCAGTAGAATTTGCAGTAAAGGAAGTCAAACCATAAGTAGTAGCGGCCCTGCTGAATGTTTCCCCTTCCGTCAGTGCCTCTTTATCTGTTCTGCACCTGTGATTGAAAATCAGTACACCATACAGTAGAGTACATCCCCACTTGGTTTCCAGGTGCGCGGCTCAAGCGTAGTGCACTGACTTCGCGATGTTCCATTGCTCATTGAGTAGACGAACCTTTCCAATATGTTGTGGAGAACATGGTCGGCATCCACTGGTTAAGCGTGCTTCGCCATATGTTCAATACATACGATATACTTACTGGTAGGCTGCTGGCACTGCAGGTCCTTCCGTCTCTCCGATTTTTCCCCGGATACAACAAATAACCAAGATGAAGAAGGATGGCGCACATGTGAAGAAAGGAGCAAAGGAAGCTTGCGCGAGTACCTACCCTGATGCGCGATACTTGGCTCCCTTCTAAATCGACAGTCTAATTCAATCTGCCAGTGCGTAATGAAGCTGCTTCAGAAACGGTGTGTTTTCTTTTTCCTGGTTGCGATTATTATCTTATGTTGTTGACCGCCGTTCAGCAGACACCTGCGGCGCTGTCAATACTTATCCTGGCGATGATTCTTTACCCAGAAGTGCAGAAGCGGCGTGCGCAAGCTGAGATCGACTCGGCGATTGGTTCGAAATTGCCAGATTGCCTGCGTGGGAAGATCGATCCTCTCTACCCTATATTGAATCTTGATGCTAGTTTCCCAAAAACTTCGAGATCAGAAGACAGTCGTTCTGATCATATGCAGTGATCAGTAGGTCGGGATGTTCTACCCATCTCCCGATAGGCTCATAGTATGACCTAGGTATTCCACACGCCGAACTGTAAATGATGACGTCTAATAATATGAAGAATATTTTATTCCCAATTGAGGTTTGTTTTTCCTGTTTAGTGGAATGCAGGTGCAACTATCTTAGTGACTGCTGGTCAGATGGGTAGATTGTCAGCCCTATGCAATGCTAACCCTTTTCGTGCGCACAGGGCGATGTCCAGAGATACTCTCAATTACTCTGAGCCCGAGAATTCATGCCAGAACGTCGAAGGTCACTGAGACTCCTCCTCACGGCCCCGGATCCTTTGCCTTTGGCTTCAGCCGCCGAGTTTGGTAAAGAACCGTCTGATGCTTTCTCAATGTCCGACGTTGTATCGTCCACACATCCCTATGGGTTGCAACGGTGAATATGCTGGCACTGTTCCGCTTTGAACCAGCTCCAGAACCTGGGAAAGAAAGGCAAAAATGTGACACGGACCGAAGGGCTGACTACGTGAGCGCCCCCCTTCCTTCGATGTATCTATTCCCCTAAAGCATTCTGAATACGTTGACACCCTAAATTCCCTTGCAAGATTACGCCTCGGCATGAGGACTCGGACAAGGCAGTTAGTCCGGGGGTTGGTGTGAACGCTACACATTTACCCCGCAGAACGAAGAGTTGTATCTGTGAGAATACATCCGGTTGGGTAAAACTGAATGGAAGGAATCCGTCATCATATATAACGTTCCATGTCCAAGGATCATGTACATGTATTGATTCATGGATTACTCTTCCAAACCAACGACCGCCCGTGTTTACCCAAGTCATTCACACTGAAACCGGCTTGTGGGTACTCAACGGTGCTACAAACTACTATGGAGGGAGCTCTAAGAAGGATGCCCGCGCCTCTCTTTTACTTCAGTGGTGGTGTGCGTCATGGTGCTCAGCGCCATGGTAGTCGAGTTTATACACTGAAGGGGAGTGAGCTACGCAATGACACGGAGGACAATGAATCCTTACCCGAGCCGCATTCGGGGCAACGGCGGTTTTTGTGCTGGCGAAGATTTAACCAGTGAAGTTCGTGCGATTCGGCGGGAGAGCCAGTGCAACCAACAATGCGCTCAGTGTCCTGTAAGAGACGCGTCAAACAATGAATGGATGTGACGGAAGATTGGTTGGTGGGGCTCACCAAAGAGTACACTTTGATAGGGTCTTGGAGAGTGCCAACGCGACTCGAGTCGAGGGGTTGCAAATCAAAGGCATCATAACCTTCCATTTCACCCAGGACCTGGAAACGGTCGAGACCGGTCGCCTGTTGTTCATCCGTAGGAATTTCGCCGGCTTTTCCACCTGAACCGAAGAGTTGGGGAGGGGGAGCTCCCGAGCGGCGAGTCGCAGTGGTAGAGAGCGCACGGAATGCGGTGGAATTGGCTGGACGGGCAGCGCGAAGGACGACTGGACGAGCGGCGCGGAGAGCGGTGTTGAGCATGATTGACGGCGAATTGGACGATGGTACAAACCGGGTTAGGCGTGACTCAGAAAGCATTTTGTCACACGTGACATAGTGACAAGCCCGAAAGCCTCCGACTTCAAGCTTCAAGCTTCAAGTTTGGTCCCCCGGCGCGGTGGACTTTGTCGCGTATATCTCACTGGCCCACATCCTCGTATGAATGTATATTCTTTGCTACCCTTGCCAATACCAACATGTTCGACATTAATGACTGGTCGCGCTGCCGAACTTTGCCGGCTCCATCGACAACATTGCTTCGAATGCTTACACTACCATATTAGGCATGCGTTTACGAACGTTGCGCTCCACCTTTCTAAGTAAGCGGAGGCTTGAGACACAGCTTACAGGTAACTTTGTCTAATAACATTCGCGATAATAACATTCATTCATTTTCTACCCGCCCTCCTTTATTCCCTTTTCTTTGATTTCGGACTGGCTACATTTGCTTCGACCGGTCTCAATGCCAACAATCGGCATCCCACCCCGTCCAGGCTCTCCAGAATCTGCTACGCTGGTCGTTCTCCGAGCCTACAATGATACAACAGCCCCCGCCGGCTCATCGCAGACCGCCGGTCGTACCCAGCCCGATACAGCAGGAGACACGAGTCCGGTCGACTCACCATCTCGATCAGACTTCCGACTTTCAGCAATATCATGCTCTTCCACTATCAACTTGGTTCCGCCGCATCCCGATAGCGAGCCTCACCCTCGCGGCGAGTTTAAAGAGTCGCCCTTCAGATGGAATTACCCTTCGCTACCGGACCTTCCGGTTGACCAGCAGGAAATCGATTCTAAAACCGTCACGAGCAATGGCAATAAGGCTTCCATGCGAATGTGGCAAGGTTGGAAAGTCATATTATGCTGCTCTTGTGAGAATCAAGCTTTCAATGGTCGTTGCTCTGGTTCATCACAAATCGTATTCTTTCGTACAGGGCTAAATGTCTTGCTGTTACTCATCCCGGCCTCGGTAAGTCTACCCGCCGACAGTGAATGGGTAAAGCTAATGGAGCACAGTGGATTCTCAGTTCCGTCATGGGAAGACATCACAAGCTGGTTTTCCTTTGTGAGCGATATTCTTTAATATGTAAACACCGACTAACAAGGGTTATAGTCTGTATTCTCTCAATGATCCCACTTGTGAAGGTATTCCTTTAACTAGGCTGGTCCTTCGTATTATTCACCTGCAACAGCTTCATGACCTTTCCACCCGAGAGTTAGCTATCAGGTTCGGTGGAACAACGACTGGGCTTCTTAACGCAAGTATGGTACGTGGAAATTGCAATATTTTAGTCTATGCTAACTCCCTATCCTCCGGAATCTAAGAGCAATATGTATGTAACCTGATTCATATGATACTGTGGATTAACCAATTCCATCCTAGTGTCGAGCTAGTCATTGCGGTTGGTATTGGGTATATCAAGGTTGCCAATCAATCGCCGAGTTGACCTGCATTCACAGATAACTGCATTGAGAAAATGTGAACTCCGTGTTGTCCAGTCTTCACGTTTGTGATCTTTCTCTTCTCACTCACCCACTTCTCACCTTGCAAGCGGCAGTGATCGGCTCGATGTTGAGTAAACTCTGTGTGTGCCTTCACTCTATGTGGACAAGGATTTCCTTAACTCTCATACACTAGTGTTGACCCTCGGAATGTGCTTTTTCGCGGGTGGCTTGCGATTCTCAGAACAAGGATTTCATCAGAGTAAGCCAAACCGTCGAACTATTGCAATCATCACTAAGCAGTACATTAGCTGCAAATCAGACTCATTCTTCACTACTTAGTATTAGTGTCGGCGCACTACTCCTTCCAGCAGCATACCACTTTGCGCTCAGTGGTGCCCATGAGTCGAGTGCTGTGGAACAGAGGAAAGATATACTGAAAATGAGTCATGGAGTGAGTATTTGACTTGGCTCAAGCAGCATCTCATACAATTCTTTAACAGGTGTCCATTGTTCTCCTCTTTAGTGAGTGGAGTGTGCCAGTCATGAACATCATTCACTCAGTCCTTGATACAGTCTATGTCTTTTATCTCCTGTTTCAGTTTTGGTCCCATCGACATCTCTACAAGGATACGAGGCAAAAGAGCAATAGGCTGTCTGTCAGAATACCTATCAACCCTCATTTCATCTCAGAAAGGCGGATCTTTAGTGGGGAGACTTTGAGGACATCACAGTCGGATGCTAACTCTATGCGTTGGAGGTCTTCCTTGATTACGGGATCGAGGATGGGCACATTTCTCGGGGTGTCGAGTAGACAATTCGGCCTCCATTCACCTTCCGAGACGACGCTCGCGACTTCTTCGTTGAACATCCCAGTCAATGCCGAGAAGACTACTGATTCGCACCCCACTGTTCGGTTGGTAACACAAGGTTTGAAGGACCACGGGACTGATGCTTCGTTCGGGAGCTCTGGACCGTCTCTTCCGAAGTCTCGATGGCGGTCCGATGACGAGGTCTCGACCGTAACCGAGGAGCCCTACCACAATTTGTCTGAGCCAATGAACACAGTTACGCTTCCGCCGCCTGGTCAAGGGTCCACGCTTTCAATCGAGCCATTCAAAGAGCCAAGATTGAGTTTGACTCTTACTTTGCTTCTGTTGACCACAGTGACCATTGTGAGTTGCATCTGATTCGACATGAAGGTGACTGAAGTACGCTTTAGTTAGTTGCATTTAACGCAGAAGAACTTGTGGAGAGCATGGACGGAATAGCTATGTCGATCAGCAAGCAATGGGTTGGCTTAATTTTGCTCCCAGCGGTTAGTTCCATCGCAGGTTAGCCGTACTTTATGCTCGGTCGAATTTTAACCCTCAAACAACCCCGCGAACCAGAGTGTGTCACTGCAATGAACGTCTCCGTGAAGGATCAACTTGGACTCAGTGTTAGCGTTGCCGTCGGGTCTGCAATAGTAAGTTACTTCTGCGTTACCAAGCTTTTCAAGTTTGACGCTTAAACCGACTCTTGCGATCCAAGCAAATCACTCTACTCATCATTCCGTGAGTCAATTAGTGGCTAATCCATTTGTTCACGATTTGATGGCATGTTACAAAAGTTTCATGGTGACCCTCGGATGGATATTAAACAAGCCATTGGCACTACTTTTTGATCCATTTGAATCCATCGTAAGCTATATTTTTGTAGAACAATCAGTCGCAGGCTTATCACCTTTATCAGGTACTCTACATTTCTGGCAAGTGATTTCTGTAGCGTGGAAACCAATGCTAAGGTGTTGCTTTAGTACAAACAATGAGCTACGTCGTCGCAGACGGCAAGTCTAATTGGCTTGACGGTGCAATCTTGATTTGTGAGTTTCTCTAAAGCCGTGACCAACGACATGGACCTCATATCAATAACAGCACTATACGTGATCATCGCGGTTTCATTCTGGTATTATCCAGGTATTTTTGATCGAATTGACGTGGCGTAGTTTGGTGTTGACGAGCCGTTTTATCAGGTCAGCCAAGCGAGATTGCTGTCTGCGTAATCAGTGTTGCAACAGACAGTTGAGACTCGTAATTATACATCACTATTATCTACCTTTTTAATAGACATCATTGCATCCATACATCCTATATTCATCCCTGTCGTCATACTTCGCATTGTATATTCCAACACGTTCTTTTCAAGGTCATTTTCCTTTACAATCTCACATTATCAGATGTATCAACCAACTTGGTCAATATTGCACGTCCTACGTAATGTCCGATTGTAAGATCTACGATAAGTAATAACGGTCCCCTGAACATCAGAACCGATTAGACACGCAAGAGAAATCACATCAAGATACGAGACGTACCGATCTGGCCCATGCCAGGTTCCATGATCCAGACTTTCCTCGCATCCCCAAGATGGTGCCCTCCGCCTTCGGAGTGGTAATGTTCAAGCCAGGCTTCCCGCAAACCTTCGTCGACAGCTCCACAGATTATCCTTACTTTCGGGAAAGCCTTGTGAAGCACTGATACACCTCCGTTACGAGCCACCAGGAACGTAACGAAGATGATGTGATCCTGACGGACGCCGTGGTCCAAGAGAGTGCGGATGGCCATGAATGCCGATGCACCCGTGCCAATCTCATGTCACGTCAATATAAAGTCACCAGAAAGCCGAGACCGAGACCAGTTACCTGTGCATCCAGTATGAATACCCAGGTATCGACCGCGAGCTGTCGCTGGCGAATACCCTTGGGAAGCATGACGTGCAAGAGTACTGGTTCCCCTGTCATTGCGTCCGACTGTACCAGCAGAGAACCGATAGCCACATCACTCAATACTCGTTGGAGACCCTTCTCAAGTGGTCCCCCTCTGAAAAACTATTGTGAGTCAGGTTTGCGAGAAAGCCGACCAACATACGATCGGATGATAGAGACACCACAGATATGCTAGCGAGTTGAGTAAGCTTCGGGGGACCCCGGGACGATCAAGATGAACATACATTGACATCGAGTTCTTTGCCAAAAGTTTCCGCTTCCGTTGGCGTGATGACGACCTTGTCTTTGTATGGAAGCAGCTCCATAGCCTTCTCGATCAGGAAAGTAGCAAGTCTATCAACGAAAAAGATGAAGTCCTGCCGGGATGTCGTCTCGTCCCGCAAAATGGTATAGATGCCCTGACAAAACGTCTGCGACGCTGGATATATGGATCATGTATTAGACTGACCTTTAATTGGGGTGTTTGTGGCAAAACGATGACATTCAAGTCCTCGTGGTTACCGTCAGGTTTGAGACACTTGTCAATGCTTGGAGAAGCCATGTTCTTCCGGAAATGCCGAGCTCTTTCTTTCATCTGGCGCCTAACATGAGTAGAGATGAGATCGATTGCAACGGAATTGTTGGAACCAGGGACGATCTAGAGCAACAGAATTCAAAAGTGGGTTTGTGTAGATGATCAAAACAGTTTACGATATCCGCGTATCGGGATGTTGGGAGAACGAAGTTGTCATAGGCAGGTTTGACATAACGAAGGTATCTGCAATATTAATGCAGGTAAACACTCGTCAAAACAATAGGCCACGAGAAACAAACTGTTCGACTACTCCCTCCACATTCCTGCCACGTTCGTTGACGTCTCGTTGAATACGTCGTGCAAGCATCAGATCGGAATCACATTGAACGAATACCTAGACGACGTCAAGGAGCGAGTTGGATACCACTGCATAAATCTCACCTTGAGGTCATACAAAGTACGCAAGCTTGGATCGTGCAAGGCCATGATACCTTCAGCTTAAGCAACAGTTAGGTCCACTTAGAGGGATGAGGGGAACACAGCATACCAATTATTACAGCAGCACCATATAGGTATTTTGTCTCGTCTAGTCGCTGATGTTCCGCAAAAGAATATACTGGTATATTAGTCTGTCTGCATGCCTTCAGGTCTGAAACACACTATGAGGAATGATTAACCGCGTATACCTCCCCGCGCGGGGCTCTCCAAACTACGTACCGCTGCGAACATGGGCATGTCGAGAGCGTCAGGGTGGTCAAAGTCGAACCGACTTGCGTGAGCAAGGGCGATTTCTTCCTCGGTATGATATTTGTAGAAACTATCCTGTTGGTCGATGAACGTATGATCAAACAGATCTTGTCATCCAGTAGAAGATGCGTACTTGAGACAGAATCACGATGGTTGGCACCGATCCCAGTGACTTTACGATTTGTCTAGCTACATGAGTCTGGCTTGAGGAAGTTACTGTCGTGTTCATTATGCAGAGCAAAGCTCACCTTCCCACTCGCCGAACCTCCTACAGCAGAGAGCCGTGTGACCTTCAGCAAGAAGGGTTTGATAGATCCAGTGCCTACCTGCTATCCCAATGACGAACGCGTCGCACGCAGGAAGGCCGTCTTCGCCGTACCTTACGAGGAGCGCCAGTTAGAGACTGCTTGAAGAAGCAGCAAGCTCCGAAATATCACCAGGGAGGTCTTCCGTGTGATTTCAGCAGGATGTTCTTCCTTGCCAGGAACGACTGGGTCAAGTCATTGCGATGCTCCTGGACATCGTACAGCTCTGAGAGCTCTTCTCCGAACATCGTGAAGCTCGTCAGGTTTAACGGTGGAAGGGATTGTTCAAGGAAGCCTGGCAGCCGTTGCAGTGCGGAACTTCACAGGTGCGTACTAGTATTTGTAGTCGTCGGCTACAGCTTGGCCCTAGAACAAATCACTAATGTGTATGATCATAATTGGATGATTTCAACGGGGAGCTGGGTAGTCGAAGCGACGGCGCAAGCTTGGTACTTCTAAAGGTATTCAAAGCTATACAGCACGTCGCTGGGTTAAGTTATTGTTACTCTATTTCTCAGGCGTCTAGCAAAAAGCCAGCGATCTTGCTTCGCTGATTCACCTCATCTTGTGGTTTCCTAACCCAAAGCTCGCCGTTCCCCGATACTATTAACTGTTTGTCTTGCGCACGCAGCTGTGCACTGCTCGCAGAGACCCACAAAGGTAAAGGAGCAGACGGTGGTGATTGACCGTTGAGAATAACGCTTGATGGGGTGGACTTAGAGGCCCGGCTACCTCTGCTAGTAAGGGTGGTCCGACAAGAGTAGCACAGGTGCGGCGAAATTGAAGGGTATTGATTGGATGTGGTTAAAACATCGGAGCTGTTCGACGGGGCTGGCGTTGGCAAATAAACGAGGTCTGGGTCGAGTTTCGTATCGGAGTACGATCGTATTGAGATCCGGCTTTTCCAATCATCTATCCCCTCTTGGATAGGTCTGTGCACTTTCAGCCGCCAATTTCCTTTATTGAGAGTGGTACACTAACCGCTGACAGAGTATGCATAAGCCTAGAGAAGCACTTTTGGGCTCCAGTTTGGCGCAAGTACGAACGATTGTGGAAACAGTCGACGGATAATCTTTTTCCAAACCGACGATAAAATCTGCGAAGAGGCTAGGTCAGGAAACCTCGGAATTGCAGCAAACACTCGATACCTTTCGTCAAACCGGGAATACCTGCAGTAGCACGTGTTTGCCTATCTCTACCAACGACATGGATTGAATTCCACCATGCAAGCATCGAGCATTCTTTCATAGTCACATCCCTGAGTGGCCGGACTACACGTATAGCATCTGTAATCTCGTTTGTTGTGGGTATACCAGAATGCCATTCTTCCTGAAGCTCTTCAAGTATCGAATGACCACCTCCCTGTGAGATGCAAGAGATCAGGGAAATAGAGAGCGTGGTCAATGATGTTCCGAGCAACAAGTGTGATGCTCGACGTGACCGGGCCGTGTACAACAGCAAGAGACGAACAAGGACTCTGATGGCACTCGAGATGGCTGTCTGTGTGGGTAATGATTCAAGGTATGTGCGCAATGCATCAACGGGAGCGACATCACGGGATGGGGCGTGGCGTAACGCTATGAGAAGTAATCATCGCCACATACTCCAGAAAAGGCGTCTTTGAAATTACCTTCGGTATACAACCCATCCTTTCCTAGTTCAATTGTAAGTTGTAGCCGATCTTGATCTATCGTAGTGATTGTACGCCACCATGAATCATCGAAAGCGTATTCAAGGCGAAGCGGGATGAAGTCGAACTTTGGATAGGACACAAGAGCTTTCATAATCTCTTTCGTTCTATCACGCGTCTGTGATTCTAGTTATAGTCGTTGGAACGTAGGAATAGCGAGCTTTCGTACCTCAGGGAACGCATTGCATACTTCTACATAACATACCGTACATGATGTCCACACGTTCGCATTCCGTGGATGATTGGTACCTCCTCGAGGCTCGCCATCCATGGAGGACTCATTAGCGGAATACGTTCTATGGACCATGTCGAGGAGAATGGATGAACCGAGGCCACCGGAGAACCCGAGTACCAAGGATCCTGAGGCTTCGAGTTTTGGTCGTTTGGATGTCCCGGTGTTGGCATTTACGTATGGCTCCAGAGACCTTCGAAACTTCAAGGTCACGAGAGGAGTGAAGCACTCCCTGGATAATAGTAAAGGACACCTCAGCAATCGGAGGAACAGGTCAATACAAAGAGAGGAGCCTACTTGCAGTACACTGCATGTCGTATCACGACTTTTCCTGGATTCACCTTGCATTTGATACAATCTCTCCCTTTGTTGAACCTGAGACGCCCTGGGAATAGTGTTTGATGAAGATTGGTAAGGAATTATTTGCCGACTTACGAGGCGTGAGTTCATCGTGGTCAGTGGATGGATTCCCGCAGGAAGACATGATCTTGCAAGTTCAACTTCAAGAGTTCAAGAAGACGGTCATCTTATCTTTTTTTCCGTTTTTGGTAGAAAACTCACGTTATGAGAAGCGGGAAGGACTCTTAGTAGTAACTTTGACTCGTTATACTAGTAGATTTATTAACGTTGCTCCAGCCTGAACAGAAGCCTCCAGACCTAACGTGTACTGCGCAAAAGTGCTGGAGCTGTGTCTCTACTGGGAGTCAATGGCATCTTCAACTTTTCCGGTGGGCCAGCCAGGCTGTTTCAGCGGAAAGAACCTTTCCGGAACCACGCGCCTCCAAATCTACTAGTGAGCTGTCCCCCTTCACTCTTGTGGACAGGCGTGAATGAAATCAGGTCGTGATCGCGACGCGGGGCGTAGTGCAGTAGGTCCTGCTTAGGTTCTTTTGTAAAGAAAACATGAATAATGGCTGCCAACAGGGTCTTGACGACGCAATGAAAGAGATATTGTACCGCGTCCATCACTCCATGGATTCGGATTCAATGCTCTCATAGGCGTGTACAAGTTTTAGTTCTTCACTTAGAACGCCGCCGGGATGCTAGCTCGCATGACGAGCTTCCAGCTTACACTCTGGCTATTTCTCAACAAACCTCACGAGCCAATGTCCGGTAAGTTTCCAACCAGTCCTACGGCCTACTTGGTGATTGATGGAATTCACCTTGTGGGCTTGACTGGGTTTCATCTGTCGGTCGCGGCTGACGGTTTGCGTCATAATTGTCGGCGGCTGACACCCAACATCTGTAGACTATAAAGACAGACCCTCCATCTCGTTCTTTTCTCAGAATTATCTACAGCATATCGATTACTCGCATTCCAGCCCTTATCGACAAGCTACTTCAGTGTCATACGTTGTCATTATGACTATCAACATTGTCAAGCCCTTCAAGTCCCAGACTGCCAAGACCTTCGACAAGAGCAAGATCGGTCAAGGCGTGCATGTCGGGGAGTGCTTCCCTTCCGCAGACGTCAGCCTTTATTCGGTAAAGAAGATTTTCAAGTTTGGTACCACTACTGCCGTTGTGGATGACAACTTATCCAAGCCAAAGCCGTTGGAACGTGTGGTAAGCAGAACCATTGCAGCGAATTGTTTGCGCTTGACACTCGTCCATCAGAGGGCAGTTCAATCCTCGTCGCTCTTCGATGTGTGCGCCGATATCCGCGTGGAAAAGCAGAAGAAGATTCTCTCCAAGGTCAGGTTGGCGAAGAACAACATCACCAAGTTATTCAAGCCAACTGGTCGCGCCTCTGCGGCTGTGCCGTGCATCGACCCTTTTGCCATCCCCAGCGTCGAACACAGAACGACGAACGACCATTTATCCTCCCTGTCTTCTCTGGCTATCCTTCAGCATGCCAAGCCTAATGCTGGTGTAGTCACCGCATACGAGTCCACCCCTCCTCGGCACACGAATTCGGAGGCAATCTCCTCTCCCATCGCTTACGGCGAGAAGGAAGTCGATGAGCATATCGAAGACTTGGCCACCATTTGCAGCCTAGCCGAGGCTCCGTCCCCGTCATTAACTGGGCAGCTTTTCGCGACGCCAGAGTCTCAATTTGGCACGTTGCCTTCGACGTACTTTCTCGGCGAGCTACATACGATCGAGGAGGAAGATGGGAGCACAGAGGTTGTCGTTGGGCTGGCGAATACGGAACAGAAAGAACTGGCGACATCTGGCTCATATATATCCCGGTCGAATAGTGACTCTGAGGTCACCTCTTACTTCTCCAGTGACACACTCTCCGATCACACTACGACACATGGGGTAGGTTTGGTCAGCTCAGAGACCAGCCCATCGCCTGTCGATACTTCCTTCGCAACGAGCGTTGATGCAGAAGACAATCACCTGTTCTTACCCGGCACACTTCATGGGCTTCGCAGGGTACCAAATTACGAAGACCTGAGAGTGAGTTGCTTCAAATCTACCGGATCACATCTTCGCTAACCTTGTTCATCCACAACTTACAGACCGTTGCAAACCGTGACTTTGCGTGCTCTGATCTGTCTTGTGGATCGTCGGACTGCGAATTCTCATACGGAGCAGCTTCTGGCAACAATACAGCACCCCTGCGTAGCTTGAGGAAGTGCGACAATCTGAGGGTAAGTTGATCACGTTTCGTCTGTTAACAATTGTCGCTGATCGGTACGCTCAGAAATCGTTTTTGTCGTTGGAGCCCAAGATGTGCACTCCATCGACTCGTCAAACGAACAAGTATAGGAATTTTCGGGTAAGAATGTCGTTTCCTTGATACGCTACCGACACTCAATTCCAGCATCATAGGCATGGGTGAGCACGAGATGTCACGAATCCTCCCGCAATACGCAGAAGACGTCTGCATCCCGAACACCAAACGAAACCCTCAAGGTCACTCCCGTATCTCGCAGCCGCCAGTTTTTACAGAACATCTTTCATCCTTCATCTCGTGTACAAGCACACGTTTCCAAACCGTCGCCACATCAACCTTCATTACTATTGTCGCCTCCAGTCTGGTCGTGTGCCAAAATAACGCGATCGAGTTCGAAGGCGAAGAGACGTCGGAGGATGACGAAACAGTCAATGAAAGAGTTGAAGGCGCGGCTCGACTCGATGGATATCGATCCTTGGTACTAAACCGCAGATCCAGCTTCTCCGGTACCGCCTCCGGTCGTTTCCTTCGTCCTACGCCAACTCCCTGCTCGTTTTTTTTTCTTCATATTGCAGCCTTTCGTCATAATAAACTTCCAAAAAAATGGTTCAAGTTTCAAAACGCGCAAAAAAAGGATATAATATTCAAAACTGTCTCAAAAAGGTTTTCTACGACTCGGAAACACTTCTTGCAAGGATTCGATTGGTATCATCTCTAAGTATGTCTCTTCCTTCATGTGTACAGTGCCACAGGTGACGTTCTTCACAGTACGTCCTAAAAGCACAAAAAAATTGAAAATCTTCGAAACGTACAAAAAAAAAGAAAAACTATGCCCTATTCCCGCATGTGCTCGACGGTTATCTCTCGTAAGTTCGACTTGCCCTTCATTCATTGCAGCGTTCAGCTGACATTCTCGACAGTCCATCTCAAGGATACAAAAAAAAGTTAAAAACCTCAAACCGCCAAATCTCCGTCTTGTCCCTACTTCATTTGGTACCCACTCTCGGTGCGTCCGTTTGATCGTTTGTACCCCTCTACGGAGTCTTAACTAACATTCAAAAGACATACGGAGTCGAGATCTCGGAAGCCATCCGGAAGATCGTATAACTGCGCAACGAAACTAATGCATGGATTCAGTTACGTTCCAGCACGAGTCCACATCCTGTGCTCTTCGCCGTGGCGTACGTTGTGTCTTCCGTTTTGCGCTTACGAGGTGTTGAACAAAGCTTCTCCAGACTACATTTCCCCCGTTCCCGTTCCCTCAGGAAAACGTTGAGACCTTCAGCGGATGATGAAGAACTCGACGACTGGGTCATATTTTCTCTGCCCCTCCTTTGGGTACGTCCTGCCACCATGAACACGATCTGCGACCTGAGATTCTTAACATAGTCCCAATCTCGCTACTTTTGCCTTTCCTCGGCTGTGAGGTCTGATTGAAGCTCTTGACGTCGCTCGTTCCGGTTTCTTTCCGCCACGCACGGAAGCCCTGTCCTCCATCGACTACACTAGGAGTTGGTGCTCGACGGGTTTCTCTCAAAAGTTTGACTTGTCCTTCATTCACCGCAGCGTCCAGCTGACATTCTTCATATCTCCAGAATACAAAAAAAAAGTTCAAATCCTTAAAATTGTCAAATCCGTCTTGTGCCAACCTTATTTGGTATCCACTCTCGGTGTGTCCGATTGCTTGCTCATACCCCTCTACGGAGTTTTGACTAACATTCAAAAAGGCATAAAGAGTCGAGATCTCGGAAACCATCCGGAAAGTCGTATAGCTGCATAATGAAACTACTGCACGGATTTGGTTACGTTCCAGCACGAGTCCACTTCCTCTTCGCGCGCACGAAGTGTTGGATGAAGGCCTCTTCAGACGACATTCCCCCCATTCCCCCAGAAAATGTCGAGACCCTCAATGGATGACGAAGAACTCGACGACTGGGCCATGTCCTGCGAGACCCCATTCTATCCCCCCTTTGGGTACGTCCTGTCCTCCTGCGCACCGCGACCGAGATTCTCAACATTGCCAGTCTTAATCTCGCTGCCTTTACCTTTCGTCGGCTGCGAGGTCTCAAAAGGAGTGTTTGGTTCGATTGAAGCTCTTGACGTCACCCGCCCCGACTTGTTTTCCTACACACCAAACATCCCGTCTTCCCTCGACTACAGTAGGAGTTGCGGAAGCCAATATATACACTCGTGTATATTATTGGTTCTTTTCGGACTTCTCTGTAGTGTCCCCTTCGGGCGATGTATGCGTATTATAGCGCATTTTTCATATTTATAAAATGACTTTTTCTAATCACTAAATGTTGGGTCAGATGAACTTTGATCACCGATCCGAACTTGGGGGAAGCCTAGCTAGACAACACAGACACTACGAGGTGAATGTAAATTTCGATTCTAGTTCTGAACGATCTTGCTAACGGAGGTGAAATTTAGGACGCGGAACGTCTCCATTTGTTTGCAATGTAACATCCCTTGCATGCTATGAGTTACCTTCAGAAGGAACCGCCACATTTCGCTTTCCTGTATGGGCTATCAGAGCCATGCTGACACCATCCAATGCCTCAGCCATCAGGTCAAAGTCGCTCAGCTGGAACAAGGGTCCGCCTCAGATCCGGTCAGTTATCACTGGTTACAACCAAGTTCCCCTACCTCATTCCAGATCTGCGCGCTACACCTGGCCCACCACTTCCCGTTGTGATAGAAAGGAGCCGCGTAAGTGTTCCACTCCAACAAGATCGTATGCTGGAAGAAATCCTCCAGCTCTGCGGTCAACTTTATTTCTCCCGGAATTGGTAGCGCTACATTGACCTTTTGGAACTGGCTGCAGTGACGTGGGGACCTGAACAAGCGAACTCACTTACCATGGAAACCGTCTGTTCTCCCTCCGGATCCATCACACTCGTCTTGAGCAGGCTTGCGAGTCTCGCACCGCCGGCTATCGCTAAACCATGGGTATATTCATTGATGCGGTGCTCGCCACCAAGCCATTCTCGGAAATCAAGAGCTGGATTGGATTCGTATCGGCTTTCGTTGGGCTCCTTAAAAATCGAACGACTTTACCAGCCGTGACACTCAGCCAAGGAACCCAATCCACCGTCGATATCCCTTGCGGACAATCGATATCAGTGCATTGTGATCAACTCTATATCACATACACTCGAAAAGCTCCACAAAGCTCCTCCGCCCGTTGAAACCGGTGTCTTGTGGTGAGTTGTAAGCCCCTGGTGTGGGTATCGGTGACTTGATGATGTGTTGGTTTCTGGGTCAAAGCGTCAACGCTCTCCGTTTTGTACGAGGGGCGAATTGGGGGTGCGAACCTCGTTGGGACATAAAGAATTGCACACCCTCGTTTTGCAAACAGCCATTTGTGGCAGTTCTATTGAATCTTTTCAGACTAGGCCCAGAGCGAGGACGTATAAAGCCATGCACTCACGGACACCCAGAAATCAGGTTGTGCGACGGATAAATTGATATCCAACTCCTGGCCGATGGAGTGTGCGGCGTCGACCACTGTCCAGATGCCAACATCTTTACAAATCGAAACCATTTGTTTCCAGGGCAAATATACACCTGGATTGGACGCAATGGTGTCGATAACAGCAACTATCTTCCCATACCGATTTCGTTCGGCTCCTTCCGATACCAGCCTCTGAACGTGGACACGAAAATTCTCTATAATATCGTCGTGGCTAATAGGAAAATGGAGCTCAAATGTTGATATAGTTGGACGTGGGGGTATGTCGCAAAGGTATTTGATCGATTGTGCGACGGCACCGTAGGTAATCGACGCTGAGAAACAGCCTGGTCAACATGCAAGTCAGCCCACGTTAAAAATCTGACACGTTACTCTTCACGATAGTGTCTTCCTCGTGCCACTCAAAGTTCCGCAGGATGGTTGTGATGCCCATGGACGCATTCGTCACGAAGGCACACTCATCTGGCTCTGCACCGATCATCTTCGCAACGCGTACCCGAGCTCCCCTCATCCGTTCAGGGGCATACAGTCGGTAAAACTTGTCTGGATTCGCCTCGATATCCGTTGTGAGATCGTCGCAAAACTTTCGAACGGGTGTCGGGAGAGCACCATAAGAACCTGGGGTGGTCAGACGTTCTGACAGAAATTTATGGGGCAAACTTACCATTGTTCATGTTGGTATACCTCGGGTCGAATCCAAAGAGCTTGCGTAGCCCATGTCCAAACGGCGGTGGTATCGTCTTGTAGAATGCCTCCAAATCCAAACATGCGACATCCTCTTGAGCCATGGTGTTCCGCCGAATGTTCGATGAACAGTACAGGCTGATTATCGAGATGTCGAGAGTCCGGAGCGCGCCGGCTGAGAACAATCAGCTTCCGTCGCCAACGCGGCCCGTACCGGCACCGCTGGTCAGCAGATACCGAAATTGAATTGGAACTTGATTCACGGATTTCCGTTCTATATTCTACGGTATACAGAATTCCCTTCTGATCCGCTGATGATTCCCAAGCACATCAATGATGTCGAGTAGGATGGTCAGTTGTTGTGTTGCATTGTATATTCCTTCACTTTAGCACAAGCGTCCTTCAGAGCATTCGCGATCACATCAAAGTCGGATATCTGTGAAATATGATTTGAATAACGACGAAAGTGGGATAGATGTTCGGTACAAACCTCGTTCCAAATCTGCACGCTGCATCTAACCCACCATTTCCCGTTGTGTTTAAATGTTGAGGCATAGGTTTGCCATTGGAGTAGCAAAGTATCGAGAAAGATCTGGTGGACCTCATCGGATGCCTCAATTTCACCAGGGATAGGCAGTTCCACGTTGACCTATATTGGCACATTAAGCGAATGCTGTAGGGGAAGTCGTCGTTTACCAACCATGTTGAATGTCAAGCCGCCATCTGGGTCCATAACGCTGGTACCGAGACAATCTGCTAGGTGTTTGCCTCCTACGATGGCAAGCGCGTGGCTATAGTCATTAATCTTGTGCTCTCCGCCCAACCATTCTCTGAAATCGATCGCTGCACGAACGTCAGGAACAAGGTTCGTGGAATAAGCCAGCAAGTGTGTTAACCTGCACTGATACTCAGGTGGGGGACGTAATCGATTGTTCCTGTCCCTAGAACAAATTTAACGGTGAAGGGGTAGTTGAGGCAGTGTTGATACGCACAATCGAAGAGCTTGACAAAATCCTGAGGGTTTTTGTAATCATCGTCGTGCGGAGAGTTATAGGTGACCGGTGTAGGGATCGACGACTTTATGAAATGCTGGTTTCTGATTTCCCTCAGTCTGAGCAATCAGAACCCACGAAATTGGAGAAAATAATCAAACCTCTTCGGAACATAAAGAACAGCACTTCCCCTCTTCGAAAAGAGCCATTTGTGGCAATTCTTTCGGGAACAAAGGCTGCATCACGATAATCCAAAAGGAGTATAGAAGGACATACGGAAACCCAAAAGTCGGGCCGTGCTTCAGACAGGTTGATGTCCAACTCTTGACCAATCGAGTGAGCACCATCTACGAGGCTGATGACCCCCGCCTCTCGGCAAATTGCCACCATTTCTTTCCAGGGAAGCGAAACCCCCGGCTGAGAAACGATGGCATCAATGATCGCGATAATCTTCCTTTTCCCTGTTAGGTCATCGATTTTTGTCAGCTGTTTGATATGCTCTTCGAAATCTTGAACAATCTTCGCGTGTTTCGTTGGGAATTGAAGATTGAATGTCGACAAGGTGGGGTGAGGTGGAGTATCTGCGAGATACTTGAGCGTTTGGTACACAGAACCATATGTCGTCGTTGCTGAGTAGAAAAGTGAGACTACAAAGCAACATTGGAGACTTGATGGTCACACCTCCGACTAAAATATCACCCTCGTTGAAGGTGAAATTGCGCAGGACGGTCGCGATGCCGTGCGAGGTATTGTTCACGATGACGCACTCATCCGTTTCCGCCCCAATGAACTTGGCAACGCGTTCTCGGACACGGGTCAGATAGTTGATGCAGTCGACCCTTATGAACTTGTCCGGATTGGATTCCACTTCGTCAGTCAGCTCGTCGCAGAAGGCACGGACAGGAAGTGGTAGGGACCCGTAAGAACCTTTGAACAAGTGATGCAGCAAATCTTATCAAGCAACGGGGGACCTACCGTGGTTGAGGTTGATATAGTTGGGCTGAAATCCAAAAAGTGCATGTACATCGTGCCCAAATGCTGGCGGCGGTGTTTTGTAAAGCTCAGTAGCGTGCACGGAGTGCTGAGGAGGTGAGTTTGTGACAGTCATCTAGTACTAGTACCTGCAGCGCTGAAGGAAAAGACACGGTTAGGAGGCTAACCTGTGTTTGCCAGAATAGCGCAGTCTTATCTTATCTCATATCGACACTAGTATATATATCCTGTCTCCCATGGCCAGCTCGAATTTCGCTTCTACACCCCACCGATGGCATCCGCCTTCTTCTATGGAACGTTGATGCACCCGACGATATTGAAACGGGTGATCGGAAACGATGGATCTTATCTCCAAATCAGCCCAGCACTATTACTCGTGAGCGCACTCCGCCTTCCATCAATCTATCTGACAGTATCACACCGACGATGTGCAGGACTATACCAGACACAAAATTAATGTAGACGCACAGTATATTGTGCACTGGCATTATCGCTCACGCTCGATGAGTTGTAGGGTGCAGATTACCCGGGTTTAGTTCCTTACTCTCAAAGCAGGGCCATGTTTAGCAGCGATCTCGAGCCCGAGGAAAGAGCTGTGAGAGGATCGTTGGTGGTAGGACTTTCTGACGAAGATATCAGACTATTGGACATTTTCGAGGGGGACGTGAGTACTAACCTATTGTGTCGACTCGAGGAGCGATGGTAGCTCAAGAAATTCATTGTGACAGGAATATACCCGAGAACTAGTTCTCGTCCACCCACTGGGTCCCTTGGTGACTCTCGACGACATAGAGGCAACAGGAGTGGTGCCAAAATATGCTCCCTCGGCGGTACCTGCACCGAACGAGCTGAAGAGTCCGCTAGAAGTATACACCTACGTGTGGTGCCGGCCATTATCTACGCTACAACCGAAGCTATGGAGACTCGAGGAGTTTGTCAAGGAGAGTGCATGGAAATGGATAGGGCCTGCATCTCAAGATAAACAGGACTACACAGAGGTTGACAGACGACGTGCGATGGAAGGAACGATTGTCCATAGCCTTACGACCCAAGCATAATCTGTAGTCGATATAAATACTAGCAAGAGTTGCACGTACTACTGTCGTGTCAGGAAATGTCTGACACACCGTTGCTGACGACGTCGAACTCGGCCCACACTGGCCCAATGCACAGAGAGCGTTTCAACTGCCAGGGCTTGATTCGGCTGGTCCTCCCTGCCTTGGTCGTCGTAGCCTTCCTTCTCTTTGTTTTCACCGCCAGCATCGTCGACGAGACTAGACGTCGCCTTCCTTCGAAGCAGCCAGGTCGGTCACCTGTCGTAGTATCATCGTGTCCTGAAATTAGCTGACCCCTCAAGATGTCGTGTTTCCCGACTTTTCTCACTACAAATTTCTTCAGATCCTTCCTCTCAACCATTTTCCCATCCGTACGTCACACAAGCTTCCATTGGGAATCTTGAGTTAATTCTTGCCGCATCCCAGAGTCGGACGACAACAGGCGTGTTATCGCCATCGGAGACATCCATGGCATGAACCAATCACTAAGGTTCGCGTCGTCGCGTCGCGTCTATCATGAATTCCTCTCATTCCCCTCGCCGCTGCAGCAAATTGCTCGCCAAGATTTCGTACAATCCACGATCAGATACTTTGATCCACCTGGGCGACCTAGTTCCGAAGAACAAAAAAGTCTCGTCCAATCCCGTTTTGAGTTTCATGTCGACGAACCATATTCTCGGTGTACGTGGCAATAACGACGAGAGAGTCATCGAATGGAGAGCATGGATGGACTGGATTGTATCCCTTCCTGGCGGCAGAGAATGGCTGGAGGATATGGACTCACATTGGTCTCATACCGACGGGGACGAGTCCAATGCCGAATTCAATGCTTGGCTCAAGAAATCCCATAAGAAATGGGAACCATACGTGCCCAGCGGCTGGAAACTGCTTGGAAAACATTACAAGTTCGCCCGCGACATGTCTCAAGAGCATTATGACTACCTTTGCTCCCTGCCTCTCGTCCTCTACGCACCGGCAGCCCACACATACTTTATTCATGCCGGGTTGCTACCGGCCGACCCAACTCGCAAATCTAATGATCCCAAGCAGCCACTCTCTCATTGGCCCACTACAGCCCACCCGGAAGAAGATCATCACGTCCTTCGAGGTCTCCAAGAGCTGGCATTGCTGAATGAAATCCCTCAGAACCAGGATCCCTGGGTTTTAATGAACATGCGAAGTCTCTCAAACGATGGCAAAGTCGAGGCTGGAAAGAAGGGCACCCCGTGGTCCGACCTGTGGAACGATGTGATGAACAGCTGCTCTGGCTGGCCTGCGACGGAATCATCCACGATCCTTTCCAAACGCGGTTCGACGACACGCACGTCTCTACCTTGCTTCCCGTCGATGGTGATATATGGTCACGCTGCAGTTCGAGATCTTGATGTGAAGCGATGGTCAATTGGTGTTGACACGGGTTGTGTAAGTGATCCAATTCTGTTGCTCAAGCTTCTTGACGCAGTTTCCGCCCAGGCATATGGCCGTCGGTTGACTGCCGTCGTTCTCGACGCGAAGTCGCTCTTGTCCCAGAGCCACTCGGGAGCCTTTGCTGCATCACTACAGGACTCCCTCATCCGGTACGGAGATGAAGGCACAGCCCACATCATGAGTGTAAAATGTGATGCATAACCTGCCCCTTCTCGTGCATTTATATATAACATATTCATATTTCCTCGTATCTTGGGTCTTGTTAACACGAATCCATTCTCCTGGGGTTTGTAGTCATGTTGCGAGGTCGCTTAATCATACAGTAGAAATTGCTACGTTTTCTTACACACTCATAGCGACGATCGCATCATCCATCTACGGACTAAATGACTTTAACTTTTAAGCTTCAAGCTTTACTATCAAACAATGAACTGCAGATTGGTATCCTGAAGAGACGAATTTACGAAAGGGAATGTAAACTCCGTTTTTGTAGGAGTGTGAGTTGAAATGGTGACTTACAATGGGGTGGGAACTCGAAAACTAGCGCAACCACATCAACATGAAGTCTCATCGAGGCCTGTGGCTACGCACCTGGGGCTTTTGGTCATATTTCTCACTGAGAATCCACCTGAGTACGGACACAGGTTCAAAGATGCCGCAAACAACACAGACTTAGCACGCGCACCTCATCTCAACGAGGAGTTGTTGGTAGCTCGGGTTGGGGTTTCGTGCTACACAAGCTCATCTCAACGACCGATCGGTTCGATCAGGGAGGCAAACTTACCAAGTACTGTCAAAAACGCCTGGCATCACGAAGATCAGGGAGGTACTTTGGAGGAAATGTAGATAAAGACACGTACATCACTCATGGCACCTGTGTCACGGCCTCCGATTTGAGCGTCAGCACTTGTTTGGGAGTCCTTGCAACCACTCCAAGACATCTGGGTCGGCATAAGGGTAATGAGGATATGCATATGGAGATGGAGTCATCTTACCACGTCAGCGGCACTTGATCGCGTTGCTCTTGCGTATCGCTTAGCCTTTTGCGCATTCCCAGAGGCGACGTGGAGAACGTCTGTTACACCACGAACCACACCACCTACATCATTCCTCTGAAAAGAAGCAAGAGTAGATAGTAATCCCTTTGCTGCCCCAAGCGCCACATTGGGTTCCTTGATCTTGCCCTCCGTCGAATACTGCCAGCGTGCGATCAAAATTGAAAATATGCGTACGCAGAACGGACGTAGCCAACTGAGCGACAGGTACGTACCGTGTATGGGAGGTCTAGGAACGAAACTTTCAAACACAGGTTCATGAATAAATATGTATATGGATTCGTACCAAGTGCCGAGCCAGAGTGGCATGCCTGTTGAAAAGTTAGCATTGAGATGATGGGATGCTTTACGATTGCTTACATCAAAAATAGCTGTTAGACGACAGCCAACGGGGAGCTCACTAACCATAACCCTGTGCATGTCCTGCAGCAGCTTTGAGACACAAACTGCGAGATTTAATATTGCTGACAAACATCGTCCACGATATGGGATGTTGTCTTGAAGTCCACAGGGTATATTACTGAGTAGGAACGTCATGAATCAGAATTCCAGGCAAGGAGCTGAATTAACTTGCCTTCGTCATATCCATCTTCTTCATCGCCATCCAGATCTTCAGTCTGCCCTCCATGTCCCGAGTCTATTCAGATCGCTAAGGGGTTCACTTTGTCGTCATATAATAGCACATACAGTGGAAGAAAAGGGAGTCGTTTGGCCGAGCATCCCTCACAAGCCAGTGCATTGCATCAATCTGATAAAACATGAGGTCACCCGAAATTGGTCTGGGAACGCAACGGACCATGTTCTGTCGAGTCGGTTGTTCACGGGGATGCGGAGAATTATCTTTGAGTATCACCATATCCTCCTCTTTGTAACCACGTCCTGTTCACATTTGAGATGACATCACCAGGTGAAGAAGCTGGTGAAACAAGCTAACCCAAAAGAAATCTCTTTATGCGATACACGTCTTCTATGCAACCCTGAAGTGCTTCGGGCTGGCCAATATAGTTTATGCCAATCTGTAAACAACGTGAGCGCTGGAGAACACACACGGAGGTTCGAAGTAGAATCGTACAAGCAAGGCTTTCTTTTTCCCGTTGCATTGCGAGTACTGAAAGTAAGCAGGTTGCATCTGTCCACCTGGAACTGGCTGGCCATACTGTTGTTGCCCAGTCGGAGGCATAGGTGGAGGACCGAAGGGTGAGGGGTTCGCCATGGGTTCGCCAGGGGGTCCCGGAGGAGGTGCGTATGTTCCAGAGTAGATATATCTCCCAGGCGATTCTCGATACGGGGCATATCCTCCAGGAGAATAATGTGATGGAGCGTATTGTGTGAATGGGCCTGAAGGAGTGGAGCTCATAGCATGACCGTGACTGTGTTAGTGGGAATGGGCAACAGCAGATGAGCGAAGGATATGGAACGGTACTCTCTGCGTAGATCAACTCACCTTCTTGGAGCTGGGCTAGGCTGGGGTGAAGGGAAGGTTGAGGTGTCGAACCCATCATTCGGGGCTGGTCGTCCGAAAGATTGGTGATGACTATTATAGCCCCTAGACGGAAATCAGTCTTGTACATCCTCCGTGCTATCATTATGCGACGCGACGCACGCATTCGGGTAGCTGGATTGACAGCGCGATCGGAACTTGATGCGGGGGTAGATGGTCATGGAACTTACTTGACTGCTCCGCCGGGATTCATTGTGCTGTCAGAATATCCAGAGTGACCAGGCCACATATTTTAGGCAAGGCTGCAGTTGAACGTTCCGTGCAACGACAGTGAAGTTGCAGGATGCCGTGTACCACAACTGTTTGAACGAGTGACAACCTGTGACAAGGAAGGCTAGATAACCCTTATTGATCTCGACAGCTGCCGGGCCTGACAGATGTTGACAGCCATACTATTTAAACACTCGCTACTCGTACTATACTCCCCAATCGCACTGTTAATTAGCTCCCAAACGAGGTTGAGTTATCGTAAGACTGACTCTACCGAAGACTTTCGGGAGCGAAACGTCACAACAACACTCCCAAGTTTTTTGCGGTCGTCTCAGTAATCAACCATTGATGAAAATATCATCAATATTCATCCACATCCCATCGCTGGCATGAGCGATGCTCAGTGTTCACCAGGACCTTCCGTCGGGGCTTCTTGCAAGTGGTAGTGTCTCAAGGTTCAACTCCATCCTTGCACCTGTTCAATGTTGGCATTTTCTCGTTACAGTCGCCATCAACTCCGTATGTGTTTAGAACTTTGAAATCAATTCTTCATCCTGTTAGATATACACCAAACGATGTCCTCGTCTTCACCTTGCTTGTCTCCGTCGGATTCCTGTTTATGCAGTCTGCTAGACTTCCCATGCTTTGCATTCCCCCAGGCCTACGCAGCGGAGATACACAGAAATGTATAGACTGCGCAGGGCGGTCCAAATATTGAGGCACAACTTCCTCCCCAACGCATCACCGGGTTACCCCGGGCGGGCTCTTCCTGAGTCCCGCCCATCAAAATGCAGTCCAGTGGGGAAGAAGCAAATACAGTTTCGGCTCCATTCTGTTCCGCCATGAGAAACCTGTGAACAGGTGGGGTCCCCATGGGACCATATAAACTAGAACTGCCGTCGAGGCTATCTCTCTTCGCAAACATGGGTCGTGGCGCGGCTTCTGCTGGTCAATTTACTTCAGACCGCCGCAAAGCTCTTCAAGGGCAGTCGGGATGGGTAAGTTTCATCTTATATTTACTTCTTTTTCTGAATCACTCGTTGAAAGGTTGGCCTCGTCCGCAACGGCAGAGTGTCCGCCATTGCAGTGTTCGCATCGTTGGGGGGGCTGTGAGGGCTATCACCTCATTCTTGGTATTTGTACTCAACCTCTTCAAACTACAGGTTATATGGTAATTTCTTTGAAGCTTGACTGACATGGGTACTCATGGAATTTCGAACGCATCGCAGGCTATAACCAGGTACGTCACTCTACGGATCAATGCACCCTTCTCACCCACTGTGCCCAGGGTGTCTTCTCTGGGGTGCTTACTATGTCCTCTTTCAACTCGAGGATGGCTTCCGCAGTTAACAACACCGGCACAAAGGGTTGGTTGGTTGCTATACTTGAATTGGGTGCCTGGTTGGGTGTGCTCTGTACGGGCACGGTGGCAGACAAGTTATCCCGCAAATACACAATTGTCCTTGGTGCATCACATAGACCTTTGTTTCGTTTCGTGAGCACTGATGCAGTCTGTAGCTGTGGTCATTTTCTGCATCGGAGTGATCGTCCAGACTGCAGCGTTTCAGCCCTCTTCGATCTATGGAGGTTTGTGCCTTCCAACTTTCTTTCGCCTGTTTATTGACATACCTGTGTAGGAAGATTTATTACTGGGATTGGTGTCGGGTCATTAAGCATGGTAGTCCCTCTCTATAAGTAAGTAATCTAGCCACGATGCAGAAGCAGCCCATCATTAGTTTTCAGTGCCGAACTTGCCCCTCCCGAGATCCGTGGAAGCCTTGTTGCACTCCAACAACTTGCTATTACGTTCGGGATCATGGTCTCCTTCTGGATTGATTATGGTACCAACTATATCGGTGGGACTGGGTCGACTCAAAGCGAGGCTGCGTGGCGCATTCCCATTGCTCTTCAGATCGTGCCCGCACTCATTCTTGGGTTTGGAATCTTATCCATGCCATTCTCTCCAAGGCAAACTCCTTCTTGCCACTTATTCCGCCACACTAAATATTTTGCTATAGATGGCTCGTAAACAAAGGTAGAGATGACGAAGCACTTCAAGTACTCAGCGAAGCGAGGCGCCTCCCACCCGACTCCGACCTCGTGCAGATTGAATTTTTGTAGGGTTTTTCAGTGATAGATTGTTGCATTTTGCTGATCACATGTTTAGGGAGATCAAGGCACAACATCTCTTTGAAAAAGAGACCAGCGCCATCAAGCACCCGCAGCATCAAGATGGATCGTTTTCTTCCGACGTGAAACTTGCAGTCAATGCTTACCTCAGTTTAATTTCGACGCGTACTCTTTTATATCGAGTGGCCATTGGTTCCCTGTGAGGCAATTCACTGTATTTGATGACCCTTCGTGACCAGCGTCATTTAGGACCATGTTCTTTCAGCAATGGACTGGGGTCAACGCGATTCTCTATTATGCCCCGACCATCTTTTCTTCGCTGGGCTTGACCGGAAACACGACCGCCCTACTCGCTACGGGGGTCGTTGGCATAGTGTACGTTCAGAAGGACACGGCTAGAGATTGAACTGCATACTCACATTCTAACTTCTAGCATGTGGCTTGCTACCATCCCCGCCGTAATATGGGTTGATAAGGTTGGGCGTAAGCCTGTCCTGGTCTCAGGTGCTTTCATCATGGCAACGTGAGTCATCATTTAACCCAATGCTTCCTGACGTTGATAGTTACACATTTAATTCAGGTGCCACTTCATTATCGCCATACTAACTGCCCTATATCAGAAGGATTGGCCAGCGTAGGTTTACACTATTTTTCCCGATACAGTCGCTGATTCGATTTTTAGGCACACTAGTAATGATACCACTTGTCGCCAGCGAGACTGTTCTAACCATGGGCTTTAGGTGCTGGCTGGGCAGCGTGCGCTCTCGTATGGGTCTTTTCAATTGGTAAGGTCGGAGTTCTGCGACATAGGACTACACTTATTCGAGTCACAGCTTTTGGATATAGTTGGGGCCCATGCAGTTGGATCTTAGTGGCCGAGATATGGCCGTTGAGTGTTCGCGGAAAGGGCCTCTCGATCGCTGCATCGTCTAATTGGGTAAGCCCCTCGAGTATCGTCCAAACGGGCAGCCACTGATTTGAATGATCCAGATGAACAACTTTATCGTCGGTCAGGTTACTCCATCGATGCTGGCGCATCTCTCGTTTGGCACATTTATATTCTTCGGTGTAAGCTTTTCTTCTTGCTTCATCGCAGTGATTTGACGACGGTACTAGGTCTTCTCTTTCCTTGGTGGCGTGTTTGTCATGTTCTTCGTGAGTGGGCATTTCACGCTATCCTCGCTGATTTCTGAACATTCCTCAGGTCCCCGAGACGAAAGGCCTCACCCTGGAAGAGATGGACGAAGTCTTTGATGACCGCGAGGGTCTAGCCGTTGCAGACCAGCAACGCCAAAACGAAATTGCCAACCGTATTGGTCTCTCAGCATACAGCCAAGTGAAGCCCTCCGAGGTTCTCGAAAAGTCTAGTCAAGAAGACTACAGAGAGGATCCCGCGGTTTAGTTTCCCCTCCATTTCCCTGATATTACGCGTATGTGCACTACTCTAAAACGATATCAACAGGGTTCAGATGTACCCTACATGTTAACAGTCCTCTGTAACTATTATCATCAATGCTGCAAATTCTGGTCGTCTTTTTTTAAATCGTCGCGGTGTGCCGGCATCGATCCTGCGGGCAGCCCGAGGCAGTCCGTGAAAATGTTGAATGTGATCAACGCAATAGGGAAACTCAAGTTACCGACCAATTGTTGGGCTTCATGCCCGCTGGGAAAGATCCCGAGTCGGTGTATTGTGGCCGTTCCGTTGCTAGTAATCTGGTTTGCGTGCCGATGATCTAGCTTTTGTGGTCATGGGGGTACGCCGCTCCGGCGGATCACAAATTGAATCGTTCTCGTACTATCCCTACCCTTAAATCGGCGGTCAACCGGTCACGGATCGTCAAGAATATCACGGATCGTCATACTGCTGGATTCTGACTCTGCCTTCGGGAGGTAAGTAACATAGACAAGTTGATTGCGCGACGAGAGCTACTACAAGTGATGCAATGTATGTTAGTCTCCCCAAATCAGACCTAAAACTTCGAGATCACGAGACAGTCGTCCTGACCCTATGAATTGTATGTATATAGACCATCTGCCCTGAATTGTAAGAACTATTTCTTGATGTGCGAGTAGGCAAGTGGGGCCCGTCAAGGGAACGTGGTTGTGGTTTGGCGAATTCGATCGTTTGTATTCTTGGGTCTTGTTATTGACCATATTTGAAACTCCGCTTCCGTATACGCTTGGCGAGTGACAGTTAGCATGACAAAAACCAACTTCACGATCAAGAGAACTACTGTATTGTTTTTGTTGGCGCAACTTCGCAGACATAGGTATAGTGTAAGAACTAATATGCGTGAACTAAACTGGTGAAAATGTTGTGTACTTGGAGTGCCCATTTGAGGGTGGGTGCTGATTTGGGGGTATTTCTGCTTTCACAATTCACCAGGCCCATTGAAGTGCCAGTGGGTACAATGCTAATGCTAATGTTTATTGATTGATTCGTCAGGTGTTCGGAGGAGCTTGAGCCTGAGAGCCAGAAGCAAGCTTCCCAGTTCCCACTGCGTACAGGGCGCACCTGTTTCGAAGTTGTAAATACTCTGGTCGTGAGTCCATGGTTTTCAAAGGATCATCATTGACCTGCGCTCGCACGGTGTAAAGCACAGGCGGTTGAGTTGGAGACCATTCGCGCTACCTCGTCGTTTGACGTATCCGGTTGCGTGATACCGCGTCGGGTGACGACAAGGTGACGCACCTTTGGTCATTTTTGGCGGGGACGTTTACTCTTCATGACACGTCTCCGTCCATGTGTATGCGCGGAGGAATCAAACACCCCATTGCCTTGACCGAGCTTGGGATCCCGATCCCCGAGAGTTTCCCGGTTGAACCCGCCCTGAAGGATATAATCCTGGCCTGTCTCCCATCGTATCATATGTTCAAGCTCTCGCCGTGATTAGCTATAATGGACCCATCTCTGGACGAACCTCTCATTGCATACAGCCTATCTCAATACCTGCTCGACCGTATCAATATACACGATACTATCACGCGATTGGTGAGCGATCGCCCTACCCTTTTCCCGAAATATTCTCATGACAGGTGTGCGTTCTGTAACAGTCGGCGTATTCTGATTGCAGAGATTTTGAGCGCCTTGGAAATGAAGTCTTTGCCTCCTCGGAGGTCACGATAGACAACTCGCTCATCACGAGCGAAGAACCCCAGGGTAAGAATCACGGTCCACGTCGGCGCCGCTCACCGGGAATGACATCGGGTTAAGGCAGGCCAGCCGAAGAAGAGGCAGAGTCTTGGGCAACATATTTTGAACGATTCACAGCAGCACAACACCTCATGACGTGCGTCCCATTTACCATCTCTGCCGTCCGACTGAGGCAAAACTGCTGCGACAGTTGTATTTTGGTTAACCTTCCACAACCTGCCCCGACTTGGAACATCGCTACGCCGAACAAAGCGACTGCATCTGCGAATGCGATGGTCACCTTCCGACGTGACCGTGCACGGGGGGAAACGATCGCTCAGCATGGGGTGAGAATGCTCCACAGCTGATACGTTGGGGTTCTAATCCCTTCTTCCAGAGCTATTACACCTTTGATTTGATACGACAGACGGGTGTAGACCCAGGTTCAAACCCCTGGCGAATCTCGCACATGAAAGCCCATCCGTTTTGGTTCAAAGGAAACATAGAAGTGATGAGTTGATGGTGACTAAGCCAAGCCAACTCCGTTGCTGACACATGTTTATTGTATGTTAACAACTTGATCGAGCGTCAGTTGGAGAGACGAGACGCCAACCACATCCTCGGTCATTGTAAGGACAGACGTTGCTGTTGATTGTATGCAACTAAGCTGCAGTAGATGGAATCATGAGCTAAAACCTCAGGTAGGCAAATGGGTCAATCCCTGGTAGACCCGAAAGTCTTGAACGGCTAACTGGGGCTCTCATATGAGTGCCGTTGAGTCTATCCCAAGAGCATTGCCCGTAAGAGTGTCGGGGTCATTCCAATCAGAAAGACAATGGACGACTGAGACAACATCGGTTATGCGACGTCTGACCATCATTCTGGCAATACCTGACTCCACCTGTGGATGAGATTCGGTCAGAACCGACAAATGTAAGAGAGAGCAGAGAAAAAAGTGCAGATCAGATAGTCGAAAATTTCCTCAACTCCGAGGAGCTTAGGTAGTCTAACATGCTTTGTGACTGCGGCTGGAAGCCCATCATATTACTTGGATTGCATCTTAAGCCTCACCTGATACCTCGGGAAGAACGACAGAGATCGCCTCGTCGCTGTTTGTCTTCTTTGCGGATGCTGAGGTGCACTAGGTGGAGGATGGTTTTTGTCAAGTTTTTGTCACACTGAAAACAAACAAATAAACAAATAGCACAAATTTGTCGACCTTGTTCACAGCGACCAAATCAATGTCTAGTTCGAAACGGAGAGATCTTTAGCGCTATATCCAGTTGCAGCGTGGCTCAGGGAAAGACACAGCGACCAACGCTTCATTCTTTGAATGGCGTCCACGAGGGGACCTCATTTCTTATCAGTGGCGTAATCGCTCAGTCTGGTTTCAACATATCTCACGGCGTGGGTTGAAAACGTTGCGCGCGTGTCCTCCATGATCTCACTCGCTGTCAAAGATTGCCTTTGAATTGCAGGCGGCTATCATCGTAGGGGACCGCAACGAGCTCATTCTGACCACCACATTGACAGACAATGACCGACAAGCAAGTGCCGAGCACTAGCGCTCGATTTCCCAGATGGGATCTGGATGCAAGAGCTGGTTATTCTCTGATAAAGTAACTGGCGGCGTTGATGGCAGCTGCTTTTGGCAGCCTCGTGTTTCATGGCAGCTACGCTTCAGCCCCACCTTGCCTTGATAATCACCCGAGGGTCAGTGCTAATTTTGTCCCTGCCTTTTCTCCAGTTTCTTTCCCTTCCACTGCAACCCCACAAGGCAATTTGGGCGGCGGGCGTCTCACTAGGTTAACCCATGTCTTCCACAGCTAATGGCACTTTCACTTGCTGGGATGGCTACGACGGTTGCGAAATGGTAGAAGAGCGTCCCTCTCGTCCTCCCCATCGTTCTCGACTTTCATCTACATCTGTTTTGCCTTCCTCCTTGCGAAAAGGTGCCGAGCACGGCGGTGAGCGTCAACAGACGTCAAGACCGGCCACAAGACAAGCTCCACGAGAACAGGACTATACGTCGCTCGACGAACTATGGAACACCTTGCGGGAGAGGAAGCATGCCGCAGAAGCCAAGCTTCCTCTCAAGGTGAAATCTCTGGAGACACCCCAGGCTGGACCGAGCGGTGTGTCGCGTTTCACTCCGGAGCAACATGTTACCACGCCTAGGAAGGCAACCCCTCCCAAAATGAAGCGGAAGAAATCCACGTACGCCAACCACATCGCTTCATGTGTTCGTTATCCTGATCCTTCGGAACGTGTTGTAGGGATTGTGTTTCATTTCGCGAGTCTCGTTCGGGTCGTACGGTATGTATCTTTTGCATCACGTCCCCGTGATAATACCTTCTTATCACCGCACAGATCACCGCAACATTTGACTTGCCTGGCATAAAGAAGGAACAAGCGCATGTTAGTTTCCGTTGGAATCACCTAGTTGTTACGTGGCAGACCGTCAAGATCTCCGAGAAGGAGGAAGATGGACGACTCGTTAGAGAACGAGAGGAGAAGAAGTATACACGAACGATACCTCTTCCAGAAGGGACGAAAGTGAGTGAGCTCCTGCTTTCCCCATCTCATGAGGCTGATCGCTGTATTTGTTAGTGCGAGGAGATACATGCAGTAATGGACAATCGACATCTTATCTTGAACTATCCCAACATGCGTACGGTCCGTGTCGAGCCCCGACCTCGGTTACCCAGACAAGCCGAGCCCCGTCCCGTTGAACCCACCATCATTTCTGACGGTGACATTAAATCTAGCGATGACTTCGAGAATGCGTCGTATCTCAAGTCAACAGATCATTCACCACACGAAGAAATTACAGAAATCACCGATATCTCTGAATATTAGAAACAGCGATTTCCCCATTCTGTTAATGGCTTCTGTTGCAGTTGCCTACCTTGATACCCACATCCCGCACCACTCAGAGAAACGTGTTTTGCTACAGTCCGCATTGTGCCTGCGGGCGATGCTTGTGTATACCAGCTACCGGAGATTGTCAACAATGGATGACCTATGCTCATTTTGTGATTCCCTTCGTTACGAACGTGTGTCCATATCCGTACATACATGAAAGTACATGACCACGATATCAAAAGCCACCTGGGCTTTCGGACTTTCCCGTGAACACATTCACGAATGCCAAGGCTTGGAAAATCATAGTGCTAGTTGTGTCGTACAAGATAGTAGTAAAATATATATTACATGTCATCCACACTCCACGAATAGCTCGCAGTTTCTGTCCGTTTTCTCTCGTTGATACGCTGGAACCACTTCTTCTCGAAGCCATTACCACGGTCTGGGGAACGTATCAACACAATCGTTCAAACCTTGAAAACCTGACTTTACCTACGCCATCCCATCTGTAACCCGGTTTTATGCCGAAGCGATTAGGAGGTGGTGGAGGGCCGCGATACTCTGGCTTTTTGGCAATCTTGGATCCATTTTTCTGTGAAATGGAATAATCAGAGAACCAAGGATAACATCTTGTACAGCTGTGGCTAACCGTCAGG
>JBBPMQ010000027.1:0-92901 GCA_038090375.1 Boletus rubroflammeus
GGGTGATCCGGTGAGCGGAAGAGCGTGTATGCGCGAGTAGCCCGCTGCGAGACCTTGTGGGAGACTCTGTCCAGGGGCGTGTGATTGGAGGGCGCGGATGGACGGGGACGTCGCTTCTCCAAGCCCGAGGCCGATGCCTGCCCCATTGTTCGCGCTGGTCCGTCCCTCGTCTGCAGCTGGACCATGGATGGGAGCGTGTGAAAGGGGTGAGCGGCTCAGCCCACCGAGACCTAAGCCAGGGCCAAGCCCGAGTCCAGCGTTGGGAGCACGACCGTTATTGCCTCCCGAATTCATCTTGGAGTAGTAATGATGAAGACCAGGAAGAAATGCAGCGGAGGCGTTCGACGGTGCAAGCAAAGAGGACGAAGGTGAATGTGAGTCGTCCCGGAAAACGCTTATCCCTGTTCCCGACGGTATAATGGTATTCCCCAAGTTGAGCGCACCGAAACCGTTGGGGGATTTGAGCGAGCTCGGTGTGCTCGGAGCTATTGGCCCTACCCCAAAGCTATGCTTGTCTGGGGAGGCAGGCACCCCATTGGTCGTGAGGCCACGTTCCGCCCAAATGGATTTGACATCGCCCAGAAGAGTAGGAGCAGGGACGGAGCGCGAATAACGATGATTGGCGTGATGACTCTGCGTTTGGGGAAGGTGGGTGTGGACCGTAGCGAGTGGGGAGGGTGTGTCATTCAAATTGACAGGGCGAGATGATCCAGAGTGTGTGCGAGACATTCTACGGGAACGCTCCAAAGGCGTCAAGAGGTCGGTAAGCGAAGAAGGAAGGAATTCTTCCAAATCTTCGTCTGCGGACAAAATATCTCGCTCCGCAGAAACGCTGACGTCGATGCTTGGGCTGGCCCTTTGTGCGGGGACCGAGCCAGCGTCTGCTTTCCATGCTTGACTGTGTGTGTGTCCGAGAGAAGAGGGCACGCCGAGCCGATTCCTAGACTCTGTGAGCAATGACGTCTGAGCATGAAACGTCGAGGGAATTCCAGCATTTTGCGGAGAGTCACCGGACGAAATCGGCGAGTGGGCTGATAATGATCCTCGTGGAGGTGATCCGATAGGACCGAGATCCGCAGCGTCCGCAGGGAGGACTGGACGGCGTGGTGCGCTGGGTACGCTGAGGGGAAGAGTGGGTGGTGATGGATTTCTGGGGTGAATGGGAGACAAGGACTCGGGAGGAGATTCTGAAGGAGTGGTCTGTTGTTGTTGCTCATCCTCTGACTGCTGTTTCGCAGCGGAGGTAGGATCCGTATTGGCGCTGGTGGTGGCAACATTATTGGGCTCGAGAGTGTCAGCATCGTCTGGGAGAAGGAAGGGGGGGAAATCGGTGTCCTTGACAGGGGGAGCGGGTGCAGAGGGAGTGGCCTTGAGGGTCATCGCCATGGGCGGGCGAGCCGAGGTGGTGCGTGTTGGGGCAGTCGAGCCGGAGAGCAGGCCAGTACGGGCATTCACGGCAGTACCGGAGGACGAACTGCCGTGGGGGGTCGCGGACGGGCGACCATCCTTCTTTGCACCCTTTGAGCTCCTAGATTCTCGAGGCGGGGCACTCGACGCGCCACCATTAGCCGCCAACTGGGCCGCCTTCTTGTTTTTCCGATCCATAGACATGTTCTGGCCTGGTAGCACATGAGCTAGTGCACATTTGTGACCGAACTTGCAGTTTCCTTTGACGAACCAGGCGCACACGTCTTTTTGGTGACCGGGCTCGTGGACGAGGTGTGAGAAGGGGCATGAGGAGCCGGCCGTGCAAGCGCCGACTTTGAAGAACTTGCAGGGGACATGGGAGACGTCCTTTGCTGGGGAATGATGAATTCGGGTTAGAACGGGGGGGGGGGGATGATGCGAAGGAGGGAGACGATACAGACATTTGGAGGAGGGGGAGGACTTTGATTTGTGTGGTTGACCTCTTTCGTTATCAGTGTCCCTTTCGTCTTGAGACTTGTCGGGGTCGAGCTTGTCGGTCGCGGGCATGGCAGAGTTGAAAGGAAACGTCGATGATGTGGGTGAGGACGACAAGCGAGCCGCTCGATAATGGAATTCAAAGATAACCTAATCCTCTCAAAAAATATTTCAAGTTCCCTCCCCCCCCCTCCCCCCCTCCCCCGCAAGTCTTGCTCTCGCCTTGTGGCCCCCATCTATGTCTCCAACATGGCACCAAAAAGGACAGGTATGTACAGCCCTACAGCTCATATTGTCCTCCTCTCGTTACCACGCGATCTCGCCTCATGGCCCACACACGCCCCCAACTTCCAATCCAGGAATGCCGCCCACCGTTGGAACCGAACGTCATCCGTTCCTCGTACCATGCGCCGTCCAAGAGATGTCGCTCTCCGCACAGGGCTCTATATCGCAGTAACCCTCTCTAGCTTTGCAGCCGCATACGTCTTGAAAGAGGTACGTACAGTACTTCAAGCACGCTCGCTCATCACACTCAACCAAACACGGTCCAGTGGCTGCCGCATCTATGGGGGGAGGCTCGAAATACAACCCGTGCCCTTCCTGCCAGTGACAGCCCCGACGACGACGACAAGACGTCCCCCCGTTCGAGTCTACAGCAAGACCGTTCTCCAAAGACAGCGGCGCACCTGCGTCAAATTGACGAGGTCCCCCCCGCCCCCGTCACAGATACAGACCCAGATCACACCCTCCCCGCACCGAGTCCGAACACGCACGCACGCACACCCTCGACGGGCCAGACAAGGACGCTCCCTCCTCTCGACACACATTCCCTCCCCCCACCCCTGCCGAACGGACACGCCCTCTTCTCCGGGCCCTCCTTTGCCGACACCATTCTCTCGCCGACGTCTGTTGGCACATTCCATACGTCGAGTGGTGAAGATGGCGTTGGAGATGAGGCTGCTTCGCAAACGAATACACCTGACACACTGGAAGAGTCGTTTGTCGATGTCTTGTCGCCAGCGCCAGCGCATGAGATTTCGAGACAGCGCAGTGTGCGAGCCCATGATTTATTTGCCGCATCGCATATATCTTTTGCAGAGCTTGGAAGCTTTGTTGCCCCTCAGAATGTGCCTAAATGACCCCAACACATCTAGTAGAGCTACGGTCGCTTCACCGGGTGTATGTATTTTGAATTTTCCTCTACACTAGTTCTAGTCTTGGAAAATTAGCTACCCCTCCCGAACCTTTCCAGTTTCCACCATCAATCATCCTGAATGGAGGCGTGACAAAAGAAATCCTCGTCACGTATATCTTGGATGCCATGTCTGCAAAAAGTCCATGTCAACCGACCAAGGCAGAGATGGAACCAGAACAGCCTACTTTTCCTTGACATGCGATCTCAGTCCATTGAAGTCCATCGCTCTCGCTCCCTTCCTCACGTCTGGCTTTTCGATCGCGACCACAACATCCCTTTCTAAAACACGGAAACAATGTCTGCATCCATAGTTGACCTTCTTGCACAGATTACGTGCACGGTGGGACGGCCCCAGGAGCAATTCAGACGTGCCACGCTCGAATGCAAGTCGCAAAGTCGGAATAGTACGACATACGTCGCCGTTCTGCGCGCCAGCTTCCCCTCTCAAGAACGCGACGTGGCTCGGGGCGGACGTAGACAACAGTTGGATTTGCATGGATTTGTGGCGATGCACATGGCCAATCTGCGATGCGTACCGTGTCAAACGGGCGAAACATTGCAATCGTGAGCAGGGACTTACTGCAGTGTCAAAGTCCATGACTATCCAACCTTGACATGTCATGCATCGTATGACGCCTCCTTTTGCGCTTAAGCGAGAAGCGGTAGAAGGATCTTCCTCCGAAAGGCCCATGAGTTCGAGTATGGTTTTAATGAGACGAATGGCCTGGAGCGGGCAAAGGCATGAGTATCCGTCAGAGAGAACGGAAAAAAAAAGAGGTACCTTTTCGTCCTTCTCGAATACGTCTACCTTCCAATCCAAGTTCAACGTCTTCACGCCACTCTTCTTCTTACCTCTACTTTCCCCCCTTTCTTGCTTATTTCCATCGTCAGTGTCGGCAACATCGATCTCAGATTCCTGTGGTATTTCCTGACGACGTCCCTCGATGCTTTTCCCTTGCGCTGCCACACAAACATGCGAACAGACTCCTTTGAGGTCCAAGCACCGTTCCCTCCGATACCCCTTGCCTACCTGGCCTTCGCCACATCGCCGACAAAAAAACCGCGCCGTGACGCGCTTCAAGGGAGGTAGCGTTCGCGTGCTCGCGCTCTGCCATCCGTTAGGGTAACCCAGCAGACTCATCAAGTGCTTTTGCACGGGAGCAAGCCAGGTATGGAGGTCCAATATGATGAGCGAATTAGCCAACGGGGACGATTTGATGTCGATGGTGGCAGAGGTGCTGTTGGGTGGTAGCGTGCTCGGGTCGGGACTTCCCTTGAGTGCACGCACGGACGGGAGCATGCAAAAGACACTCAGCGGTGGGAGGATCAACGTGTCAGTGGGATCTCTAGGGCCTGCAGCGCCAGCATGGGCACCACCCAGTGTGTCACATCGCATACATTCGTAAATCTTCTTTACCTCGGTCAACTTTTCCTTGTAGGTTGCCTCGGCTTTTTGACGCTTATGATGCCCTTGCATTTCCAGAAGCTCAGATTCGATTGTGGACCGGATGGGGGACACATCTGACGAATCGTGGAAGACAACCGTGACAAGACGACCAAGACGATGCCGGTGCAGCACGTAATCGTCAAGTAGACCATGTAGTGGTGTCGAATGGATGTAAGGCAAGTTTATGAGTTGAACGTGCACAAGTTACACCACGATCACTTACCATTCAACCCGATCTTCTCCAAAAGGAAATTCTTGCGCCTCTGTAATGATCCGTATGCTTGCGACGCGACAAGATCACCCAAATGCCATCCTTCACGTTCCGCAAGGTCCTTCGTCCTGGGCACATTTACCCACAATCAACTTAGAGCCTGTCGGCATTGGACATCAAGGACGGGGCTTGCTCACCATATTCGGTTCTGTTTCTTGATGTTTTTGTATTCCTTGTCATAATAACACCTCCAGCGGATCAGCCGTGCCGAGAGCTGACAGTACACGTTGTGCCATATGGTTCAATAGACGCGAAAAGTTGAGCAGGAAGGCGGATACCATCCCACAATGTCCGAATAGGGTTTAAACATCACGACACAATCGCGGGTAGATCCAAGAATGACACACCTTCATGATTGCTGGGAATCTTTGTATTGCCTCGTGACAACGCTGGAACACGGTTCGAAAATGAACAAAACAGGTCAAGCGACATCCACGCACCTCCATGAGACGCTCCCTTTCTTCATCTTCTTCCCGAGCTGCGGCTGAAAGAGAACTTGGAGCGACGACACGATTTTGTTGTGCTTGAGTTTGTTCCGCAGCCCTGTAAGCGGTAAGTTCGAGTTTAAATTTCTCAAAGTCAGTCTTGCGAAGCAAGAGACTGTCGTTGTTGGGCCCTATACGAGAATCAGAGCTCGTCAGATAGTCGCAAACGTACCATACGTACAGGTGGAAGTGAGGGGTGCGGAAGGATCTGCATCAAGTTTGAGAACGATGCACACGGACCCAGAAGAATGACGCACGAAAACATAAATTGCTTTCCACATAGGGGGCCCAGAAGGATTGGCGATCCTGTCCCTGAAACATGGTGGTGACGCTGATGAGAGACTCGCTGGACGCGGGATGGCAATCGACAGATCGGGGAAGGTAGCGTGAGGGAAAGAATGAACGTCAGTGTACACGACGATGAGATGCATAGGACAAAGACCGACTCGAGCAGCTTTCTCCGACAATACCACTGCCGCGACGTCAAACGTGAATACGACTTGAAATCGAATCTGCACTCACGCTACCGCACAACCTGATCCGCGCTGCGAAACTAACATACATTGCGCGTGTGGTCTTTCGACACACCTCACAGACGCCCCCGCCGAACACAAAGGCGGCATAGTCTGCCTCGCTTCCCTTCCAAGAGCAGCCAGGCGGGGGAAGGGGGAGCGGTTGGCAGGCTTCGCGAACGCCGCGCCAGATGAAGGACGCGGCGGGGTTTTGAGCGAGGGAGCGGTATAGGAATGAACAGATGCGGGAGACGGCGAGGACGGTGGGAGGGGAAGCAGTGTAGAGGAGGATCTCTGCGAGGATTTCGATGGGGAGACTGGTCAGTGAAGCGCGTGCACTCGCGGGCGTCGTGGACGGGCTCGTTCGGTCATCCTGAGCGAGTCGCCGTCGACTTGCTGGGGCGAGCATGTCAGAGGACTCGGGGAGAGGCAGAGTCAATGGATTTTGGTCGGCGTAGTGTTTGTTTGTTCGTGGTCGGAGCTGCAAGCGGCAACGACTCTATAGCTCAGTGGTAGAGCACACGATTGCAGATCGTGCGGTCCCGTGTTCGAACCACGGTGGGGTCTTGTTTTTTTTTTTTTTAATACCTTTGTCACTTTAGCACTCGTTGACACGTTGCACCTCGACCATGATCAGCTTCAGCTTCGCCTGGCTGCTCCTCGTCGCCAACGTCCACGCTGCCTCCCTCTCCCTGCAAAATCCTCGCTTCAAAATATCCTCCTCAGATGCATCCCAGCTGCGCGCAGACACGTATGTCCCCCCCCCCCCCTCCAACCGCTGAAAAACACATACCTCACCCCCCACCCAAAACAGACTCTCCCTCACCCAAAAGCCAGAGCCATTGACTCTAGGCCCCTCCGATACCCTCAAACTTACCTTCCAACTCGCCGAATCCGACGAGGGCAATGGCGTCCAGCCCCACCAGACCTTCCTCCGCTTCTACGACCCCCTCTCTGGCGAAGAAGGCATCCAGCCCGTTCACGTCACCCCGGGCGGCAAAGCCAAGTTTGAGCTCGTACGTCGTCCTCCGTCAAAGACGTCTTCACCTCTCGCTCACCCTTTCTCTCTCGTTCCGTGCAGAACATGGCACGTCCGCCAGCATCCCTCCCACCGACGACAGACCGCCCACTCGCCGTCTCCCTGATCCTCGGCTCCTTCATATACGACCCAGCGACATTCGACCTCTTCGACCTCTACGTTCCCGCGTCCTCGACGCCCGCACCCCACCCCGACGAAGCGTCCTTCCACCCCCAACCACCCATCGCCCACACATTCCATCCCGAGCAAAAACTACCCCCCAAGTTCGTCTCCGCGCTCTTTTCCGCGCTCGTGCTCGCGCCGTGGGTTGTATTGTTCGGTTTGGTACGTCGCATCCTCTCACCATTCTACAAATCACTCAACCACGCATCCGTTCGTCTCCAGTGGGGAAAAGTAGGCGTACGTGTCCCGCACTTGTTTTCCCTTCGTATCCTCCCCTTCACCGTGCTCCTCGGCGCCTTCGAGGCGCTCCTTTTCTGGTACTGGGTGGATCTCAAGCTCGGCCAGGTGCTCCTCTATGCTGGTATCTTGGCGCTTCCGACCATCTTTGCGGGAAAGACTGCGCTCGCGACGACTGGCAAATGGCGGGCCGGGATACATTAGAATCAGCTCGTTACCCTTGTTTGCTGTAATAAAAACAGTGATAGTTCACCCGTGCCAGTACCATGAATGGGTTGTCACCCAAAGGCAATAGTGGATTCCAGCAAGGTATGTTACAAGTAAGGGTATTGAATGTTATAAAAAACTTTTGGTTCGTCTCCGACCCTCGCACATTGTGATCGACGTGGTCGTCAACGGTACGTCGCAAGTGTCCGCACAAGAGTCGAAGAACCACCGACGTCGCATGTCGACACTGCAAATCAAAGATTCAGCCCCTGTGTCCCAGACATGAGCAACGCGGCGCTGGCCGAGATGGCGGGGAGAGGTCCGGTGAACGTCTGATCGACGAAAGGGGGTGTCGAGACCGGATGAGGCCCGGGACCAGAACCATAGACGCTCTTGCCCGTCGGCGCTTTGAATGGGTGACACTCGGTATTGAACACGTCTGGAACGAACACAGAAAGGATCAGCGTCGGTTACTGAACTTGAGAAGACACGCGTGGACGTACAATCGTCGAGCGAAATGTGGTTGGGATCGTCAAACGTCAAGTACCTGTCGGGAGCAGGATTCGAGTCGGTCAGTTCCATCAGGGAGAAAAAATAAAAATAAAAATAAAAAGACGTACAGGTACTTGAGCACCTCTGCGAACCAGAAGCTTTCCATGTCATCAATCTTGGTCGAGTTCACGTTATTGACGTCGTTGATGCCGGTATACGCGACCGTAGCTGAGAGGTACTTTTGGAAACTCTGAATGGCGCTGACGGCGTTGTCGAGATATTTGGTATCGCCAGTCACGCGCCAAGCATAAAAGTTGGACTCGAGGACCTCGGGACGCAAGATATAATCCGACCAGGTGATGTAGTAACCGTGTTCGTTGTAAAACTGGATCTGCTCTGCTGTAGGCGAAGATCCACCTGTGTAGTTACCATCGCTGGAGGCATAGGCAAATACTTCGGGACCGATGCCGGTGCTATCAGGTGGGTGAGTGTGCCGTCGTTGCCTGGGAGCGGAGAACGAAGCTTACGCAGTGCTCGCATAAGTGTTCCAGCATGCATCAGTAAGCTGAAGACCGATGTTAACGATGGTGTCATTGTTTGTGAGCTTCCCGCCTACCGTGACATGAGCTCAACCGCAACGACGATCATTCTCAACGCACCGAGAATCCAGTTCCCGCCTGCAAAACAGGCCAGATGCGAACCGACATGACGAATCAAATGGTTGTCATCATAATCTGCAAGATAAACCCAGTCATCCACAGTCGAGGTCTGGCAGACGAACAACATCAGAAAGACCCCGCATGCGGCCAGTCTCGGCAACGTACCCTCAAGAGCTCTTTGATGGAGGTATCCACTGCGGTAGACCACGCGTCTGCATATGAATTATCATCGGTGTTCGTCAGACGAGAGTACTTGATCAGGTACTCGTAGAATGAGTCGCATCCTCCGCCCCAGCTCTACATCTAGTAGTGGGTAACCTGTGTAAAATCATGACATAGTGGATCACGTACCACATAGGAACCGATGGAATCTCCACTCGAAGGATCAATGTACAGTGCAGGCATCCCGGTCAACGGCGTTGGCTACCACATCAGAACGTCGTTAGAAGGCAGTGATGTTCGGACGATAGTCTCAGAACGTTACCATGTGGATCATGTGCTGCACTGCGTTTTCGGCGAGTTGACGGTAGGTGTCGTTTCCGGTGTACAAACTAGCTCGTGAATTAGATACGAACGCTCGCAGGGACACCGTACTCACCTCAGACGATTCCACTCCATGGTGAGCTATCGGTAAAGACAAATAGGTTCATTGTACCGCTCTCGAAGTAGGTATGAAGGACGTACAGTACCAGCTCCAGCAATGCTCGTCTGAGAGACCCATCAGTGGGTCCAGTAACTAAAACGCCATTGAAAACTCACTGCCTCGTAGGTGGGTGTACGACTGGCAAAGTCGATATTGCCATAAGGAATCGAATCGTTCTGTGATATCGCGTCCACGTCAAACTTGCAAGACGCGAGCACTGAAACTTGCTCACCCCGACCCACGCATACGCCAATTGTTGGGCGACTTGCTCCGCTTTCTGGACAAGCGTATCATACTTGTTGCCAGAGAGTTCATAGGCACTCAAAAACCCCCCGAGATAACGGATCGTCGTTTCGAACAGACTGGCATGGATGTCAAAGTCAAAACGCCGTTCATGGGACGTACAGCGGCGCTTTACCTGACCGTCGCATTCGTTTGCGAGAGGCTAAAGTCCACCGTCGCGATCTGGTCGACTGCCTCTTCGAACCAGTCATAGAATCCCATGATCCACTATAAACACAGACATGCGTGAGTTTTCCACAGAACAACCGCAGCTCAAACGGGGGACGGGACGGCGAACCAGGGTACCCAAGGCGTCCGCAATGGACGCGCCCCACCCATCCAGGGAATCGGCATACGACTCCGAGACTGGAAGTAGTTCGTCATGACCCCAAGCATATTTCCTGCCACGTAAATGAGAACCATCGCGTGCTCCACGTGAGACAACACTGACTGATATGCTTCGTACGACTGGACGAAGATATCCACCACGGCTTGCTGGTGAGTGGCGGCGCTGGACGGGAGTTGCAGGTTCGCCAGTTGCACTGGCTTGCCATGGGTAAGCGCAGCGACAAATGCGAGGACGAGCCAACGACAGAGAGTCATCATGATACGAGGAAAGAATAATGCACCTTTGCAGCCAATTTATATAGGTTTATAAATTTAATAACGTACAGGTTTGATCACTGTCGGATGGTGAAGCAAATGGGCCGGCATCTGGAGAGACATATATATGGGCCGGGCTATCAGTGTTGACAGAGAACTCGGCTCGCTGCGTCTGATGAGTTGCCACCAGTGGAACAGCGTCAGGTTCCCATAGAGGAGTTTCAGTGTGCGGTCTTGCAAGGATCGGGACCACCTGATGGCGTATAGTAATTCACGTTATGGGTAACCGTTATTCGGTCCACCTGAAAGGACATACGAGCCGGCCGGCCCGGATCAGGGAGTCCGAATCGCTGCGATGAATGATTAATGATACTTCTTCGCGTTGTCCTGTCAATGGGTCCCGCTTGATCAAAGAGCAATAAGAGCAGCACAGTCGACTCACTCCCTCATAACGCATAGGATTTTGAATTCCCGAAGTCAGCTTTTGACTTCCATACTCCCTCATAACACATACCCTTGGGTCTCTCGAGGGGGTATGAGTTGACTGTACAAGTATAAATTACATGCACCCGAGAGTGTACATACCCGATGCGCATCATTATTCGCTTATTCTATTTGCGCGTGCGCGTGCTAGCACAGCCCACACTAGACCAGAAATATCGTTCGCTTGCACATGTGCATCAATCACGTCCCCCAACTCAAATTCGACCCCTCCTAGAGTGACATCCGCAGAGACCAGCTGTCGTGTGTTTGGAATAAAGAGCAATGTCAACACTAGATCATTCGGCTCAGGAGATGCCGAGCCTGGTGGTGGATCGACCGAATATGTCAACCGTAGTTCGTTTTCGGACTCAATGTGTGTGGACTTGAGAGAGAGCATGGAGCGGTGGATCGACAACGAGGACACGAACCTGTCCGTGCCGTGACCCAGATCAGAAGTAGCACCGAGAAAGGTTGGTTGGTAATTCCATACCAGTCGTAGAGTCCCCCGGCCCTTGGGTCCTCTTCCTCCCCAACCACTTTTCCTACAAGCTCGAGCTCTGCGAGTCTCTCCTTTTCGATGCTTCTCACTCGCTCCAGCTCCGCCATCTCGTTCTTTATCCGTTCTTTCGTCTCACTTACCCGGCTCTTCAGTCCCTGCAGCTCGTCTTCCAAATCTTGCATTTGCTCCACCTGTCCATCCAGCGTGGACGTTGCAGATGCAATGGTCAACCGAGGGTGCGGGTGAGCCTGACGGAGGCGCGTCAGCGCAAGCCGTGCATCGAGTATCTGGGCAGAGAGTGTCGTCGCAAGATTGGTCAACGAACGTGCTTTCTGATAATCTGCTCAGCAGATCGTCAGGAACCACATCCACGCATAAACGCTGGGGCAACCCAACCGACCTTCCTCCACGAGTGGCGCCAATGTACGTACGTCCTCTTGCCGCTCTGCAAGCGCTGTCTTGGCCTCCTTCAACACACGCTTCTTCTCTTCGTTGCGCAATCGGAGTTCTTCATTCGAAGAGGCAGTTATGAGTGGCGCATCGTCGGACACGATCGTCTTGATATATTTGTCTTTGGCTTTCTGTTCCAGATACTGAAATTTAAGTTGGCGGAGGAACGACTAGCGGGTTCATCGTCAGCAAGTCGCCTGCCCGAATGGAACTGAGCACAGACAGTTTGGGTTGCGACATCGCTGGCAACTACAGCAGGATCGCTCAGGGCGTCATCACGAACGGGCAAGTCTTCGAGACCATCGAAACGATGAGCTTTCAGCCGTGCACGAGAGCTGAGAATGTGCAGGTTGGCATTGTCGAGGGTTGCTCGAAGCTGTTTCGATACATCCGAAGTGGACATCGAATCGGTACAAGTTATAACTAAACCGCGCCCTATCATGTCGCGCGGCGCGTCCAGTCACGTGCACTTACAGCACAGCATTGTAAGTTACCGCATGTAAATATTCTCAGTTAACGTGACTTATTTGTAGCAAGAACGTCCTCCGAGTCGGACGAATCGCACTTCAAGGTGACAGAGATATCATTCCCGTGAAACGAGACATCAGTCTCCCATATGCAACTGGCCAAGCATCACTCATTCGACCCCACCGTGTACTAGTAGTCACTTGTTTCAATTTGGCTGGTACATGGTCCCATCAAGACGTAGCGGCGGAAACAGGAAATGAAACGATGCGGACAATTTAACCGGGCTCTGACCCCTATGTGGCTGCTCTTTCGTTGTCGCTTCCAGTACTCGGAAGTCGAGACTCGAGGAGCGCAAAACTGAACGTGTAGGATGACGGATGTAGCCGAGCAAACCGAGAAGCAATGGTCACTGTCAGGGATAGACCTCCTGTGGGCAAACGATCGGCATATCTGCGTGGGGTCGTCAGAGGCCTATGTTCGACAAGACGTCGCTTCCATCAAGGTATGCGTTATTGCTCCATGCTGGCGCCAATCATGCACGCATGTCAATCGTGTGTCATCCGTCTCGGCCTCAGTGACTTCGACAATGCGTCTGAGACTTGAGAATATCTGATGGCAGTCATCGTAGCATCGTGAAGTTGAAACTTCCGAGCGACCGAGAACAACACTGGGTGATATAACTGAAACCTGACGGCTATCCACCCCGAGCTCGCCTTGCAAGGGTTATGATTCTCTTGGGTATTCTCGGTGACCAGCCGTGTTTCGAGTTTCTGTGTCACATTGAAAAGGAATATAGGTAGGGAATGATTTTCAACGACCCGAGTGAATCGAGGCCTGGAAGGAGGAACAGGGCATGAACTGTGTTGCTCTTCCTATGGTCAACTTGTCCTCGAGGATGACCTCTCCCCTTCAGACGTAGATGGTGGCTCGCGCAACGGATTCTCTTGTCGGGCCTGCTCAAGCAAATCCCCAAGACCTCGCTCTCGCACGGCTTTCTGAAAGTAAGGCAGCATCAGTCAACGTACGTCAGAAACCAGACCAATACTGGCATGGGCAGAACGTTTCGACGCGTCTTCGAAACCACACAGAGAAAAAAAAAGGCATCATACTCGCCTGCACGCACTCCTTGTATTGAGCCCAGACAACCCCGCATTTCTCCTCGAATTCCTCTGCCTTCTTCTTGGCGTACTCGTTCCGCTGACCCTGCGGGATACCCTTGGAATGTGCAATGGCGGGCTCGAGATATCCTTCGAACCATGTATTGAAGCACGCGTCATATGCATGCTTGAGGGGTGTGCATTCGCGCGAAAGTGAGTGCGCCATAGCGACAACGTACTTCTGAGAGACCTTGCCAGAGGTTGATGAACGCTCGGCACCCCCAGCGGCTTACATCACAAAGCTTATAGGGTATATTGAACGCGTTGGAGAAAGAGATGAAAGCGGTGCTATACTAGATACACGACACATTCCGCTGCAGACTCAACGGCCTCTCAAGTATGGATGAAATCGACCCTTTCTTCGGTCCCCTCCTCTGTCCTGTGGATGACGCGTGGGCTGCGGCGGAGGCGCCTTGGAAGACGTAAAAGCAATTTGTGAACGTTTCGACTGTGCTGCAGATGCTTGTTCTGAACGCGCTTTTTGTAGCCCGGCTTTGAGGAGGTACATATTTCCCCAGCAAGAGAGCCGTCATTTGGCATAACCACACAAAAGGGCGGCGACGGGCATAAACAAGAGTCGAACAAGACTACAAGACACCTCGTACCGATTTGATCTGCAAACCATTCGGGTTCTACGTCATTTGGGTCCCAAATGCTAGTCGGAAAATTCGTCGTTCGTTCGTCGACGTCGACAAAGTCGACCAGTGTAGCGTAGAGGTGAGGGTTCCGGAATGATCGGTTTGACATGAGTGAATCGTTAAAGTGTCTAGGATTTACGGGATCGCGCTTCAACGCTAGAAACTGGGCTACTTTCGCCTTGACAGACATGAGTGATAATGAAGCAACATGCAAAGAGCTACCATACTTCAATGGCTGGATCGCATGGTGCCGCGGATTCAGCGGGTATTCCCCAGTCTACTAAGCCTGGTATTGATGGCGGTCTCAAAATTTCGCGAATATTTGTTAGTTCATGGTCTTCGGAGGAACTCGAGGCGGAGGGTAATTCCTTCAAGGATTCTTCGGGTGTGAGAGGCGGTGCGGCCGATTGGAATTGTTCAGTCACGATGTCGTCGGATAGGTGTGCTCGAGGGTGACTTCTCGTCGGTGCTGGTCGACGAATGATGACTTGGGATTTTGGTAATAGTCGAGCTAAGGAGCGATGACTTGGAACACACCCACAGCGTATTTTACGTAGGACGTACCATCTGAGGATGAAGCAGAGAGGCCCTTTAGTGGCTTATCCTATTCCCAAACAGAAACACAGCCAACAACGAGGGAAACGATTGGACAAAACCCGGCAGGGAGACTCTTACATGGTTGTTGGCCAGGCCAGTGCCAGCAGACCTGGAGGTGGAAGCGACGGTGTCCTCCGAGTCGCTTTGGGAGTCATCGCTGTACGCAACAAGACCTGTGAGTGTGTAAGACGTCGCGGACAGCGGTGACATGGCGTTTGCTCACCGTGCATGGCAGCGCGCACGAAGGAGAGAGAGTTCGATGCCGAGAATTGAAACTCCGCGTGATCGTATCGGGGGGATATGCCGAGTTGCCGAGACACGCTCTCGGAATGCGCCTCCACCAGTTGCTCGTCTGTCTGGCGGCTTGGACGGTCGGCAGTTTGGCTGCCAGCGAGCACGTCGTCGCCGAGTTTTATGGCCGACATGCATCCAGCTCGGGCCACACCAACAACTGGGCCGTCCTCGTCTGCGCCTCCCGATATTGGTTCAATTACAGGGTATGTCGTGGTACTCGTACAATGAACCCGCTGATGCCAACGTCCCTCAGCACATGGCAAACGCCCTAGGAATGTAATTATACCTCCCCATTTCCGTGTTCCGTCGTGATACAGACTCTCCTACCCAGGTACCGCACCGTCAAGCGCCTCGGCATCCCCGACTCGAATATCATCCTCATGCTCGCCGATGACGTCGCATGTAATACGCGCAACAAATTCCCCGGGAGCGTGTACGCAAAAGCGGGTCGCCATCTGGACCTCTATGGCGATAACATCGAGGTGGACTATCGGGGCTACGAAGTGACTGTGGAGAACTTCATTCGGTTGCTTACGGGTATGTCGAAGTCGAAAGCATTCTCTCGTGTATTAACTCTTCGTATAGGACGAGTCGACCCATCCGTACCGCGCTCCAAACGACTACTCACGGACGACCGCTCGAATATCTTCGTGTACATGACCGGACACGGTGGGAATGAATTCCTCAAGTTCCAGGACAACGAAGAGATCAGCGCGTTCGACATCGCTGACGCCTTTGAACAAATGTGGCAGAAGAAGCGGTAAGCAACTAGATGCGTCCAACGGTTCATATCAGGCCCTGAACGAGTAAATTCTAGTTACAACGAAATATTCTTCATGATCGATACCTGCCAAGCAAATAGCATGTATTCGCAGTTCTACTCCCCAAATATCCTGGCAACAGGATCATCAGAGATAGAAGAAAACTCTTACTCGGTGTGTTCCTCGTTCAACCCGTTTATCCCTAGTGTCTCACCGCAAGCAGCACGAAAACGACAACGATATTGGCGTATCCGTCATCGACAGCTATACGCATTTCGTGCTCGAATTCATGGAAGGCATCAACAAGACCAGTCAGGTGTCTGTACAGGACTTGGTATGCACTCTCACCTCGACGCCACGCTGGCACACGCTCACATCTTGAAAGTTCTCGTCTTACGATCCTGCTGTGATTCGCTCACACGCCGGCGTGCGTTCAGACTTGTTTCGACGGCCACTGGATAAGACACGCATCACGGACTTTTTCGGGGGTGTCGCTCAGGCCGAGGTGTTCCCTCTTGCCCAGGAAAGTGCGCCGACTGTCTTCCCGGAAAACACACGACCGCCGGAAAGCTTGCAGCACGCAGCAATCCCTCCCGAGAACGACCCTGTTACGCTAAAGTACCGTCCCGATGGAGTATGGGACAACACCGCTTTGCCGTTGCTGGGGAGCGAGAGTGTAATTTGGGACACGAGATGGAAGGATATTAGGAAATGGACTTCTGTCTTGTTAGTAGCATCCCTCGTGACCTGGGTATCGTTTGCACGATAGATCTTTGTAATTCCACAAATCTCCTTTCCTCCCCAATGTCAATGGAGTTAGGTACATACGTCTTACTGCACAGAATACAAGGCCATTTACGAAATACATGTGGATCACGACAGAGTGATGCTACAGTCCTGTGCTTTCTTTCAAAATTCTTGGTGTTCTTCAGCATTCCATTTCTTGTCAGGGTCATACATTGTCCCATCCTCAGACATGCACCACTCGATCACCGCACAAGGAGGCCATAGGCCTTCAGGCTCGTCGTCAGCGTCCTGGAGGAGCAGCGCAACGACGCCGTGGGCAGGAACGTCGTGTGCTGTAAAGTTTCTCACTGCGGTACCATTGTCAGTGTGCGTCCAGAGGTCCTGAACGCAAGATGAGCGCCGTTGCCGATGAACAAGTCGAGGTCTGGAACCTACCCGGACGGAGTATTGCCTTCCAGCTCGAATCCAGGGAGACTCTGTCAGGTTAAAGAACATGGTCGCAGGTTCATCCAAAGTGTTGATCTACTCCGCTTCAGTAGTGGAAAAGGCAAACGAGGACGAAACTACTCACAAGCATAAAGACCGTGCCATTCTGGCTTTCACCACTCCAGTACTGTGCGGGGTGGGTTGCATTGCTCACGTAGTTGGGCTAAAAATATTTTTAATCAGTAGCCAAATGTATGCGAGCGCATAATTTCTTACATTGATACCCCATCGGAAGGGCGAAATGCTCGTACCCACGTCGGGGTCTTGGTTGATAGCGATGATTTCGGGGTTGGTGAGGATCTCGAGGGATTCCCTGCTTGCCGACTCCAACTGAACAGAGACTACATCTCTATTTTGCATTTAAATTCAGGAGAAAGCACGTACATCGAGACCGAGCAAGAGGGGGGATTTCATGAGAGCCCAGGCGGTGAAATGCGTCTTCATTTCCTCATATGATAGGTTGCCATTCCCGCTTATGGTTGACATGAGACGTAGATTACGAGACACCAGATGTGTTACTCACACTTCCAGCTAGGAAAATGTGAGGCTGAATCAAGTTATGTAGGTGGAATTACTCACCATATCCATATCGTTGTGACCGTAAAAATCGGTAGCCCAGGTATAAAAAGAATTTCTAGAAAAGAATTTCAGAACGACGCAAACGAAGTGGCAGGTAGAGCTGCTGACTCATTGATGAGGTTCGCAATCGACGACCAAGATGCTCCTAAGGGACACCGTCAGGCGGCGATTGCATTACACCGGGAATAACATACCAATATCACCCGTTGTCTGGCACGCAAAGTTTCTTTTCAATGCACAGACGATATGTTGTCAAGTCACCTACCCGCCAACTTTGGCCATACTTCCTTGCCCAATGCCACCCTTGTTCCTAATTGCAACATGAGCATGAGCACACTGACTTGGACACAGCACATACCCTTCCCCACTGACACATTGACAAGAATAAAGGTGGTTTGCCAGAAGACTTGGCGAGATCCGTGATGGCGCTGGCCATACGTTCGTATCCTGTATGACAACCATCAGTTCGACACTTGAATAATCAAGGTTGTCATGGCCAAACTCACGGCCCATGATATTCTGCCTTGTAATGTTGTCGAACGGTACGGCACAGTTATCATACCTGCAGAAATGAACGTCAAGGTCACAGCTTCGTCACACAGGCTGAGCATACGCACTTGAGATAATCGAAGCCCCAGTCCTGGAACAGCTTCGCGTCTCTATGAAGATATTGAAGGACTCCTTGGCTTAAGAAGCGGATAAGGCTCACCTTGCTTCATTCTGATATGACCCTGGGTATAACTGGCAAGTAAACCATCCCGCGTCGCTGTACTGTTGCCCAAGGGTTAGAAACGAAAGAGGACAGGTGAATCGGATCTTACAATGCCTGCTTTGCTGCATGAACCTCGACATGAGCACTATACATCAGCGGGGTGCGTTGATGGACTCACAAGCCCATATCATGGATCTGGTTCGTCAACGCATTCATTCCCGAGGGGAATCTGGCCTTGTCTGCAACAACGTCATATCTCTGTCTATATACCACATGGGAAACAACGCACTCGCGACAATATCCCCAGCGGGACTCCGTTTTTTCTCCGAGTAACAATCATCGATATTGATATGATTATAACCCGCATCCTGAGTTCCGGAAATGAGTATTCACAATGCTACTCGACGCCGTTTGATACGAACCTCAAGACCGAGGGATTTCACCATTTTAGCCGTCTTGATGATGAGCGTCTCATTGATTGCACACTACCAGAACAAACATGGAATTCCATCACACGTTCTGGGGCGACGACCACTCACATAGTATGCATTCCAAGCTGATAGTTTAGACTGAGCACCCTGCGACCAGCACGACCTAACGACTTACTATTATACCCCATGACTGCGGAGGTTTCGTCAGACACCGCGCCCGTCACACAGCTCTCGCGCTCACCTGGGAGTTTCCCGATTCTCTGAGTGTTGTTCGTGGGATGGCCATACTTGTTACGATAGAAGAGGGTCGACAATCCCAAGATGGCAGCGAAGGTGAACACCACAGCGCCCCAGAACGGAGTTTTTGACTGTTTCCGTGTCGGCTGCGCCTGCGCTGCATATCATGCAACAGAGTCACGGATCAACCTCGCTGTCACACCGACAGAGTCCCCTCTCGGGTCGCGGCGTCCACGAGGGACCACGTTGGAGGAAAGTACACTCACCAAGCAATGGCGTGCTGGATGTAGGCAGTACCTGTTCGGCAGGTCCTGGCTTCGCATTCATCGTAGATTGCGTTTACCAGGTAGTGACGGAAGAGAGAGATGATGCTCTTTGTTATTGTGGGGAAAACCTCGGTATAGACCATAGCTATAATTAGACACCGCTTCAGGGGACCTCAGCTGATCAACAAGTCTGCCGGTTCGACTCGGACCATTTCGCACAGCATCTCTTATCAAGAAAATTTTTCAATGAAATACAAGCACTCGGTTGTTCCGATAGTATCGCTGTCTAGACTCTAGTAATACTTGGTTCCATTCTCAGCTGTGCATTGCGTTGCTGCTTCACCAGCGCAGGGTGGCCAGAGACCCGCAGGTTCGTCACCAGCGTCCTGGAGTAAAAGAGCAGCAACACCGTGAGGAGCGACACCGGTCGCGGTATAATTGCGCAGAGCGGTGCCATTGTTAGTGTGTGTCCAAAGATCCTAGAGTGTGATGCTCAGCTGGGAACCGCAAAGGTGGGAGGATCAACGAGATCCAACTACATACCCTGACGGCATACTGCCTGCCGGCGCGGATCCATGGGGATTCGGTCAGGTTAAAGAAAAGGTCAGCAGGTTCGTCGAGGGTGTTGATCTATCACCAAGAGGATCAGTTGGACTGCATCGTCCTGTAGGACCATACGCTTACAAGCATGAAGACTGTTCCATGTTCACTTGGACCACTCCAGAATTGGGCGGGGAACGAAGAGTTGGACGTCCAATCAGGCTGTAACCACGCATAAGAACAATGCCTAAGCAACATGGAAGAGCAACCTACGTTAATGCCCCAGCGGAAGGGCGAAATGCTTGTACCGTATACCGGGTCCTGATTGATGGCGATGATCTCGGTGTTCTTGAGGATGCCAAGCGTCTCAGAGCTGATAGTCGCGAGCTAACACGCCAATTCAATACAGAGTGCAGTTGAGGCTATGAATGTGTGACTCGCATTGGTACCAATCAATAACGGGGCTTTCATGAGCGCCCAAGCTGTGAAATGGGTCTTGGCTTCGTCGTAGGTGAGGTCTCCGTTTCCTATTTCAAGCTGATTTTTGTGTGAGTAATCCATGTCAACAGTAGTCGATAGGAGGTAAGCACCATATCGGGGTCGTTGCGCCCGTAGAAGTTCGTGGCTTGTGTGATGAAGGAAACGCTGATGGGTTGTTCAAACTCGATTCCCGACAAGTTATGCAATGGGGAAGCTTACGAATTGATAATCGTTGCAATAAAGTTCCAGTAAGGTCCAATGTCGTTGTCAATCTAATCAAGCCATGACACAGGTATGATATAACCCTATGCTCGAGGTAGTACTCACCCTCCAACTATGGGCCATGGAGGCACCCCATCTAAAGCAGCAGAATTAACTTGTGGATGTTAAAAGGCTTGATTGGGACTTACAACCAGACTTGACTCTAAGGACCATACATAAGCGAAACGCTACAAGTTGGCATATATTCACTTACCCATCCCCATTCGCACAAGCTGAACGTGAATTCAGTCCCGGTCTGTTCAGCAACCGTGGCCAATGCATCCGCCATTCGTTTATACTCTGTGTCATGTTGTGATGAGGCAGTAGATGTCGAAATTGAACAGTATACTCACTGCCAACCATACCCTCTCGGATCACATCATCGAAGGGAACTGGAAGAATGTCAACACTGTGGCAACGATACACAGAATCGCCCCGATCACTAACTAGCGCAGTTATCATACCTGCAACAACAAAGAATAAACGACATTCTTTCTGGGAGTGACAAAGGAGTGACAACACCCACTTCAAGAAGTCAAAGCCCCAAGATTGGAACGTGAAAGCATCTTGTTCCTCGTGCATGAAGGAACCGGGGTATCCTTGGCACGTGAACCAGCCGGAATCAGAGTACTGGATGGAAATCATTCAACCAGATATCGTGACTTGATTAGGCAACTTACGATGCCAGCATAACTGCGTTGCACAGTGAGCATCTCATCTCTAGAACAAGACTGTTGCACTCACAAGCCCATTGAGTGCAGCTGATCCGTAAGATTGTTCATGCTTGGGAAGCGAATAGGATCTAATACCACGAGAATCGGTGGGCCGGGTTCATAAATACTAGACGCGATACGGTAAACAGACTAACCGGAAAGGACTTCGCCTGTGGAGCTACGGTTCCTGCTTGCCCAACAATCGTCCAAGTTGACGTGATTATAGCCAACATCCTGAGAGATTATGAGTTGGTCTGTGAAGCGGTTGGGTCCAAGCAACCTCACCAAAAGACCATAATTTTTCATGTACTGAGCAGTTTGAATTATGAGGGTCTCATTCACGATGCACTAATTTGACATAAAGGATAGATATTAGAGTCAGACGATACGTAGTCATCGCACATAACCCACCGCAAATGCATTCCAGGCTGCCGAAGATGACTAGGTCAGGTTCACAGTGGCTAAAACCAGACCACCACCTACCATTGTAGCCCATCACTTGGTAGCAATCAGCTTCGCTGTGAAGTCACGACAGTGGGTTGATCAGCTCACCTGGAAGCTTGCCAACGCCATTATGCAGTGCCGCGACGGACGATACAGCAGAGAGAATACCAACGACACTTGCTAGAGTCTTGAAAGACGGAGACATTTCGATTCTCGAGACACGGGTGGTGTGATTTCGTACGCATGCGCGATCACAGCGGGATGAGTCCAGGGTGCACTCCTTATTTATAGCGAAGTATTTATGTGACTTCAGGAGCTCCAGAGCGGCCAATTGAGACTAGTCAGATTGATAAGCGGGTATGCGCTGAGCGCTGAGCTCCGTGATCGAATCAGCCATGCTTTCGGGGGACCAACATTGAGTGCAGCTGACAGCACGACAACCATGCTGCACCTACTTCAATGAAAGTCAGCTTTCTTGAATAACTGACAACGCACCATCTCCCGGCCTATCGTAGTAGTACAGTTCTTGTTTAGTTTCAACTTTCGAGGGGTCTTAATCAAACAAGTCCAAACACGATCTGTGGCAACGAGTCGTCGCGTGCAACATATCGCTCGACCATCGCCATCATGAAGCTCGTCAGGTAAATATCTCTATTCGGTGTCCGTTCTCAAGCTTTGACTTGACCCCAGAACCAATCTTATCGAGACATTCCCATTTTGCCCTTGGAAAATCTGAGAAAACATGTCGCTGATGGATGCCCATTTTTCTTTGATTTATCACATCAGGTTCTTGATGAAACTGAACAATGAAACTGTCTCCATCGAGCTCAAGAATGGGTCGGTCATCCACGGGACCATCACTGGTGCGCTTATCGTCATCGTCGCGTCTGTTACGTGTCACGCTAACCCTCTTGCGCTAGGCGTCGACATGCAGATGAATACGCATCTCAAAACCATTAAAATGACGACACGTAATCGCGATCCTGTTTCCCTCGACTCGCTCTCCATCCGTGGAAACAACATTCGCTATTTCATTCTCCCTGATGCACTGCCCCTGGACACTCTACTTGTCGACGATGCACCAAAACCAAAAGGAAGGAAAAAGGAGGACACTCGTGGGCGGGGGAGCCGTGGAAGGGTAATAGAGCGGGCACGCGGCGGTCGAGGCAGAGGCCGTGGTCGGGGGCGAGGATTCTAATCGACCCCTGCGCCGCAAGATCCAAAAGAATGTTGTGGGGATGCCTGTTGCTCTTTGCACGTTCTCCAGTTGTTGATACCTGCTAAAATATTGTTCCAGGTCATGGAGAGCTTGGCTTGTATCCTTTACTGTTGTCAATATTTTTTTCTTCTCGCTATCAAAGATGTACAATTGGACTTGTCCTCTCTCGCTCGCCCGTGAAGTGGCTGTGTTCCTATTCTTGATGTTTTTCAAGAAGTTTGCATCGACAAGGACACTACCTCTGACTATTCGCCAAATTTTGGCTTTGGGACAGAACTCTACTAGTAAAGTACATGTCCATGGGTGGGTAAAGTCCGTCAGACGGCAGAAAAACGTCACGTTCGCAGTCGTCAATGACGGTAGTTGCGCTTCGGGGCTCCAGACAGTCCTGAGCAATAACCTGAGCGCGAATTTTCATGGGTACGTCTGATCTCCACGGTCTTGGTCCCAACGACGCATTTATTTCTGCCCTTTGACGCGTACAAACCCTTCAGTTTGACCAACGGTGCGAGTGTGCGCATGACGGGGTCCATCGTAGCCAGTCCAGGGGCCGGTCAAGCACAGGAACTACAAGTAGACACGCTTGATATACTCGGCGAGTGCAACCCAGACGTCAGCCTCGGATGTTCGACCCTTGGTTCTCTTCGCTCACGCTCGTCTTTAGGCATACCCGATCCAGAAGCAAGCCCTCACGTTGGAGTACCTCCGAGACCATGCCCACTTGCGTCCCCGGACAGATGCGAATGCAGCCATGCTTCGTCTTCGCAATGCGCTCGTCAAATCTCTCCATGCCTTCTTCGAGGTACGTTCTACACCCGAGCAAAGACCCTCTCCTCACCTCGTCCCGCTGCTCACCAAAAGCTACACAGAAACACGACTTTTGCTACGTACACACCCCCATCCTCACTTCCAGTGACTGCGAAGGCGCAGGGGAGACCTTCCGCGTAACACCCTCATCTACGTCCGTACCCCCGTCCCCGTCCCCGTCCCCATCCCAAGACACATTCACACCAGAATCCACATCGCCGGATCCCCTCACCGAGTTTTTCTCCAAACCGGCCTACTTGACGGTATCCTCCCAACTCCACCTCGAGGCACTCGCATCGTCGCTCGCCCGTGTGTACACGCTTTCTCCGTGTTTTCGCGCCGAGCGGTCACAAACGAATCGACATCTTGCCGAGTTTTGGATGCTCGAGGCGGAATGGGCGTGGACGAACGAGATCAGCGACGTGTGTGGGCTCGTCGAGGCCTGCGTCAAGGATGCACTGGATTCCGGACGTGACGAGCGCGCGTTGCTCGCGAAAGGGATAGCTGGACAAGAGGAAAGAGCCAAGAGCCTAGAGACTGCCGCAACGTCCGAACCATGGGCAAGGATGACCTACACCGAGGCGATTTCCGAGCTCAAAAAATATCACGCGTCCGCCGCATCGCGGGCCCGTCCATTTGCGTTCGAGCCAAAGTGGAGTCAAGGACTGCAAAGCGAGCATGAAAAGTGGCTTAGCGAGGTACTCATCAAGGGGCCGGTGTTTGTCACAGACTACCCGACCAGTCTGAAGCCGTTTTACATGCGGACGAACGACGACGGGAGAACGGTCGCGTGCTTTGACCTTTTGGTACCGTTCGTCGGGGAGTTGGTTGGTGGATCACTGAGGGAGGAACGGTTGGAGCCGCTCCAACAATGTATGACTTCTCATGGGCTGGATCCCGCAGGAGAAGAATATGGTTGGTACGTGGATCTCAGGAGGTACGGAAGCGCACCGCATGGTGGTTTCGGGATGGGGTTGGAACGACTAGTCAGCTGGGTGAGTGGCATTGAAAACGTACGCGAATGCATAGCAATGCCGAGGTGGGCCAAGAGGATGCTACTCTAGTTCACACATACCTACTACTCAATACACAGTGTTCAATCTCTTTGGCTACTTGGTCCGTTAGGTATATTAACTATGATTATCCATCAAGGGTGATTGGTATCGTAGAATGGTCCAAAAAAAACACGAGGCAATTGTCCGAGGAAAGCACTGGCAATGGGTGAACTGTCCGTTCGTTAATTCTTGTGGCCAAAAAAAAAACTAGGCAAGGTCCGCGAAACCAACACGTGTGTTGGCGACATCAAAAATGGTGTAGACGTTCTGCAGGAAGACATCGCCAATGATCCAGTAGGCTTTCAGACAAGAGCGTCAGCGAACATTTGCATACTCGAGAGGTAAAAGGCGCATACCACTCCCTCCGCCAGCAAGACCAGCGATGCAGTCTGTCGAGTTCTCGGAAACCTGTCCGAGGTTGAATGTAGAAGACGAAACAGTAAAGTTACGAGAACCAAATGACAATGTTGGCGCAATGAGATCGAGACTATCACATGGGACTGATCATGAACACGGCATGAGTGGACGTCCTACGCTGTACCGCACAAGATGACATACCACTCCAGGCCCCACCTCCAATTTCAGCGGAAGGCTGTGCGCCAGCGACGTTGGCATAGTAAGCCTGGGCATTACTGTCGCTTGTGATGATCAACGTAGTTCCAGTGTCAACAAGCGCCTGTGCGTAGGAAGTCTTATTGACCACAACTATATCGGGAGTACCATTCAATCCAGGACGAGTGAGGCCAGCAAAGGGGATTTGCCAGTACGCCGGGAGAGATACATTGATATACACTGTTGTTGACTCTTGATACATGTTCGTGTTAGTCCCGCCTATAGTGAGTTCACTCTTGCCAGATTCAGAGGAAAGCGCGAAACCGAACACTCCCTGCGGTACAACACCATTGGAGACCATGGTCTGAAACACAGGAGAAGTGCCGAAGACGGATATCGGAGGGAAGCCCATGCCAAGCAGTCCGTCCGGGCGAAAAGCGGGGCTCTGGAGCCCAGAGGAATAAGTCGTGGCAGCACCGAGGGTTTGGTTCACAGCCTGAACATGAGGTAATAAGCCAAACGGACTTTAACAACGAATGCAGTAAATGCGCCAGGCAGTACCTCATATCCACCCATGTACACGTTGTCCGCATACTGTGTACCATTCATATTCGAGCCACCGCTGTACAATAACTGGAACGTCCTGCCAAGATCAACGGAAGTCGATGAGGCTGTGGGGTTGTATCGTGTGTGTCCATCGCAAGTACTGTCACAAGCTTGGTCCGGGAGGACTAGGTCTGATGAACCGGTGTCGAAGTCGACTGTAAAGGCAACCAAGATGTAGGTTCAGCCATACGATGTAAAGGAACCGAGAGTACCTGTAAAATTCTGTGGGGGAGTACCAACGCTAATGGTACCAATCCACATGTTGGAATTAACCTCGGAGAGGGATATGTCATCTCTCTTGGTATGTCGACCTCGCGGAACATGCCTGGATGAAGTGGGATTTCCCAGTGCCACGCTGAGCGGATCAGAGATGGCGTCCCTCTTTCGCCGCCGTTTTTCCAGCCTGCCTACTGGCAGGATTGATCCAACGCCACTGGCCTTTTGGCCAGCTGCCAAAATATCCGTGCTGGCCGCGGAGATTGCTTGCGCCAAAGGATGGGGGGAACCGGTGTTCGATTCGTACGCGGCGAGCGTGGTGCGATATTTCCTTGGTGCGACAAGGTTAATTTACTAACTGACACCAAGATATCGAAAAAGAAGGTCGGGAAGCATTGTCACCTCTAACGGCCACTTTGTTGATATCGTACCAAGTCAAGTTGGAGAGGACACATATACAACTTACGTTGGGACACTGGCAAGGTGAGCTCTAAGGAAATCTTTGTTGACATAGGCAAGATCATGCGAGTTGCGACTTGAAGATGTGCCAAGATGGGTGATGAACGATTTCCGTTCGAGGGGAACTCGAATCACATTGTCACTTGGACGGTGTGTTGCGGTTGATATGGACGAAACGGAGAGCACAGCGAGAAGCGTGGAAATAGTCGGCGTAAGGTGCATTGTGAAGGACAGTAAAGAATGGCGTTGCGAAGGAGGCGCAAGAATTGTAATGACAATGTGTTCTTATATGTATCAGCACCTGCAGTTGTACGTAAAAATCCAAGTAAATCTTACGGCAGTGGAAGCTGGTCATGATCAAGCAATCCAACTTGAAGCTCAAGGCGGACCATTCGCATACTTGCGGATTCACGTGTCGACCGCAGAGGTGCACTGTCCAGTCGGTCCTTCCAATAACTGGTCTTGATTCGTATACTCACCCAGTGTAATCTGACTGCAGTCTTATCGGGCAGGAGAAGATACAACTTTTAGTTGACGATGCAAACTACACAACAAAGAGATCAGAAGGCGGGTTCCTCGGCATAAGATTCGGCTTGGTAAGCAGGCTCTTGGTTATAAACAGGTTCTTCCGCTGCGGGTGGAGCAGCAGCAGCAGAGACAACGGCAGGTTCTCTTGACTCGGATGACGGCTCGGAAACTACCTTGTCGACTGGAGGCTCCACGATTTGGACGGAATCGGGGAGGGGCTTCTTGGGGCCCACATTGCCTTCAGGATCCCAGCCCTTCATGCTGAGCAGGAGGTCAGATACGTTCCACGATACGTATAGCACCAAGCCTACATTTTTACTTTGATACCAAGGACACCCTGCTTTAGCAGCACGTGTCGCACAGCGTGATCGACAAAGTCACGAGCGGGTTGACCAGAGTGGATCATGAACCCGTCAGTAAATTTCATGGACTTGGCACGGGCAGCGCGAAGTTTGCCGGAGACAACAACTTCGCAACCCTTGGCGCCAGACTCCATAACGAAACGAAGGACACCGTAACAAGCTCTAAAACTCAGTTAAGATTTAAAAAAATGGGTGCACATTGTCATGGACCTGCCTCCTAACAGCAAGACCACCGAGCAGCTTGTATCGCAAACTCTCGCACTGCGCAACTGCAGAGAGTCCACGGTGCTGGACCTTTTCGACGTACAATTCGAGAGAGTTTTCGGGGAACTTGAAACGCTTTTGAACGAGGGCAGTCAGCTCGCGGATGCGGCGAGCCTTCTCCCCAAGAACTTCTTGGGTGTGGGTAGCGCGGATGATGATCTGACGAGTATATGTGGACATTTCAGGGATGGAACGAGTGATCCAAGTACCTCGGTGCGTGCATGGGTAACGCGGACATCACAGCCAGAGTAACCTTCCTCGGCGAGTTCACGGGTGAAGAATTCGTTGAGTTCGGCGCGAAAAACACCGTCGGCGACAAACTTGCGCTTTTTGCTGATTTGACCGGACATCTTAAAGAGGCGAGTCTGTGGACGAGGAAGATAAGCCCGACATTATCTAAATCGAGGAACCGCCATCCATCTCAACGAGCCATGCCTCCCAGATAGAGCATAGCCCAACATGAAGCATACATCAAGCCCATCGAAGAGAAGACACAAACCTTGCGGAATGGATGTCGTTGACGCCGGGTGTGGTGTTGAGCTCCACACTGTCGACATGTGGACTGCTTTGCCGATCTAACTTCGAGCTCCGCTTCAACCCCGTACTATTTTCGAATGTGCCCCTAAGTTGTAATTTCCGTGCAACTTGATCGCAGTACAACTTCAACTCTGCACAAGGCAGCAAGTAATGTGACACTAAATGTGACTGTTGGGCAATTGTGTTGTACTTTTTTTAAACCCTCCTCCATGGTATAAATCGTCTCTTCTGGATTCGAGGGGGCCAACTAGCCTACCCCCCTTGAACTCAAAGTAGGTGGAACCCTCCTTCTACTGCAGGGTCTCACTCCTCTTTAGATCTTTCTCGTTATGAACGTAGTGCTCGCTGGAGAATGTGGCACTGGGAAGAGTTCCCTCATTAACCTGATCATCGGCCGAGACGTTGCAAAGACTTCCAACGACACGGCGGCATGCACTACGCAAGTCCGGTCGTACAAAGTGTCTATTGACGGATGCAATCTAAAGCTTTGGGATACACCCGGCCTTGACGAGGGCTCTACGACGCGCCCGAACACTCGCTCGTCGGAGGCGTTGGTCAAAGCATTCCACCGGTTAAAAAACCAGGGAGAAATTCATCTCCTCGTATATTGCATGCACGGGAATAGAGCCAAGGCCGCGCTCTTGAAACACTACGAAATCATCCGTGATTTCCTCCCTCCGACAGTTCCCATTGTTGCTATCATCACACGCCTGGAGAGGTACCAGAACTGCATGGAGGATTGGTGGTCTAACAATGCGCAGGAGCTAGCTAGCCATGACATGAACTTTGCCGACCACGCCTGCATTACCACCGTTCCAGATTGCCATGGGTTACCTTCGTCATTTCGCGAGCGTCTCATTTATTCCCAAAGAGCAGTCCGCGACTTGATTTTTCGGAACTGCCGTTCACAATTACCCCTGGTCAGATTTCCCGCAACTCCAATCCCGAACCCAGCGATACGTGGACAAAAGGTGAGGGTTGCTTCGTATATTCCTCGAGAGCAGCGTGATACTCAAAACCTGGTTCCTGACCACGAAGGATTCTGGAGATACTAGTTCACAAACCATGAACGTGCAGATAACCTCTCGTCGCGTACGAGCTACTATGCAGCTACGAAGAATCCCCACATCGTTCTTTGCCTAGGTGAAGGCAACCACATTCATCTCGTACTTTGCATACCTTGACGTGTAATTACAGCCCTGTGTTAAAATAGGAATATTAAAATGAATTTTCTTTATAGGTTCGTCTCTCCCATTTCATGCAACACAAATCGAGGAAAACTGCTCTCGGAACAAAGACCAGATAGACGACACGGGGGTATATGTAGACCAGACAAAACAGCCTGTGCATTCAGAGGTTTCTAAAGCTGCAAACAAACACCCATGAGGCGACGGATACAGTAAGGAAAGAGAAGAGGAGTATACAATGAAAAATCAGGCTTAGGCAGAAGCCCCTCCGGTCTGAGTGCTTTAGCCAGATCCAGGTAAAGAAGCAGCAGCACCGGCTGCTGCGCCCCCGACGCCTTGAGCACTGGAGGGAAGAGGAACGGCTCCCTGGGGAACTTTGCTGGCACCATCGGACTTCCAAGAGAGACACTTCGAGATGAGGAGTGCAACCAGGAGGGACAACTGGTTTTGTTTCGCAGCAACGGAATAAGTCCCTGTCGATTAGTGGTTAAATCGCCACGTTGTGGATCTCACAGTACCGTGGCGCCGCAGGTTCAATTCCTGCCAGGGACATATATTTTTTGTGTATTTTGCGAACTGTATGTGTACCCGTCGTCACACACTGGCCACGGTTGCCTCATATATCCCGACTGAAAGAAACTGGTACCCAGGATGAACATCGTGCTTGGGCTTGATTTGATCAATGCATACACTCAAACTACATAATGAATTCCGCCGCAGACTCGAAAATACACTTATAGTGGCAGAGGTGGTCATCGAGGGCATGGAACATACCAAACCAAATCAGCAACCGCACAGCGAAAACCTCGCCCCAATCACAAGTCATGATCCGTACGTTTTGCGTGCACGCCAAGGCAACTACCACACGCCCTGGGTTGCTTGTGGGCTCCCTGGCCCCGATGGCCCAAACCCACCACCGGCACTCGAATACACCGAGTTGGATTGGGCGAGTGGCGGCGGTGCGACGGCGGGTTTGACCGCCTCGACTTCCTTGCGATACTCGATCTTCTCCACGCGTACTTCGCCTTCTACGAGTTGGTAGACGTAAGTGACGACGACGGCCCCTTGGATATCCATCAGTGCAAACGAGGGCGTTGGATCGCTGAGAACGTCATCAGAACGCCTCGCCCGTAAAACATAACCTGCGAACGCGATTACCTGTTATGTAGTCCCGTCCATGCGCCCGTCGCTGAACCGGGGTTCACGAAGAACCGACCGTTGTATTCGATGGCTTGAAATCTAGCGAAGGGTGCGTCGGACTCAGCGCGTTCATATCGGGATTCTGACGCGGTGGTACGCGCACATCAGGGTAGGAAAGGGTCGACTCACGTATGTGTGTGACCCGACACCAGTACGTCGACGTCCATCTGACGTGCGATGACACTCAGCGCATCGAGATCGCCCGTCGGAACACATTGATGGCCATGTACGATACCGATGCGGATCGGTGCATGCACAACCGTCACCGAGGGCGGAAAGCTGGTGCTCTGTAAACGAGGACCTCGGATGAGCATGCGCGTTGTGCGTGCCTTGTAAGGCAGAAGCGAACGGAGCGAGAAAATGAGTGTACTTCATCGTAGTCCCCTCTTACGACGCACACGTCGGACGCCACGGTGCGTAGGTATTCGTAAGTCTCTCGGTCACAGACATTGCCTGTACATAATATTTGCTGGATCTTTCCTGGGACCAGGAGTTTACGGAATTTGGCAGGAAGATCGTGTGCACGATGAGGGATGTGAAGGTCGCCGATAATGAGGACGAGGACCATGCTGGATGATTAGAACGGCGCACGGGCTCTTCAAAGTGCAAGTAGTCGATTAGGTAAGCCAACTCTGCATCGCAGGACAAGGGAATAAACCACAATATTGATTTTATGAGTAAGAATACAACGATGTGGTCAGGTGGATCAGGTGCCAAAGAAACCCTGTCTGGGGATGTATTCTAGCTAAAATTCGGATCAGGGTCACTGGCGGCCTAAAGTTCATCCGTCAAATTCTGCGTCCCTTGCGATCCGAACATGTGGTAGCCGGTGTAATATGACGAAAGGGGAGCTCCGTTGAGATCATTGTAGCACATACTTCCCTGCATAGAAGCCAGATACACTTGAGTAGCTGATAGACTCTGACTCTGAGACGAAACTCACAGATCCGCACTTGATGGTCACCGCTTCCGGAAGCAAGAATCATCCCATCGCTACTAAGGTCGACAGAAGTGACTTTGGAGAGTACACAATGTGTGTCAGAAAGGGGTGTGGATCACGGTAAGAACTGCGCACCAGTGTTCGTGTGTCCCTGGATCATGAAATATGGGATTCCACTCCTCAAGTCCCACAGTCGGACAGTCCCATCTCGGGACGATGACGCGAGACGCTGCTCTCGCCCTACTTGCAGCACCGACACTGACAGAACAGCATCCTGTGGAAGTGTCACTTGAGCCCGCGGTACTCGCAAAGAATGTACAAAACATCATGCCTGGTGTCCACTCAATGTCTTCTTGCATTGGAACTGCTTCTCATCCGGCAAGATCTCCCAACACTTCAAAGTTCGGTCCAAGCTTGCACTCACAAGACACATGGTCGAGGTTCCCATGGCACTTGGCAGAAATTGGACACCATAGACTCCGTCTGAGTGCCCGCGGAGTATACCGATCGGTTCCTCATTCCCCGAGTCCGAGGATACATCCCAAACTCTAATTATGCCATCGAGTGACCCAGCGGCAACGAAGGACCCTGTTGCGTCGACCGTAACCGAGGTAAAGACGACATTTTTTGATGACTTCTCTTCTGAGCTTGTGTGGTGAAGAATACGGCAAATGGGTTCGGGTACTTGTGTCACGTCGGCCGAGAACTGTGTCGCATCCCAGACTCGGACAGTACGATCACCCGATGCGGATACTAAGGATCGAGAATCGGTCGTGAACGCCAACGCGTAAACCTCGCCGACGTGTCCGCTCAACGTTCGAAGGAATTCGCCTGTCTTGACGTTCCAGACCTACCTCGCTCCCGTCAGGAGGACCACCTGTAGGATGCACTGATAATTCACGTACTCGGATGTATTTGTCCTCTGACCCTGCCACAAGCAGTGCGTTATCAGGACTTATAATAACGCTACGAGCGTGATTGGCCTTCTGTCCTTGTTCACCGCCAAGTAAGAAGCTGTACAAAAACGTGTCATATTATTACGGGAACGGAGATCACTGGCATGGTATTGGCGCTCACGTCAACTTTGTCTGTTGTTCAATGTTGTATAGGATGATTGCATTGTCGGTCCCGACTGCGAGCAACGATCCATCGGAAGAGAATTTCACGCAGCAAACAACTCTGGTTGGTCAGAAAGGACAACGTTGTGATGGGAATAGGTTTCGTCGTGATGGGGAAAACACGCACCCATTATGGGTATAAGCTGAGCGGAGTTGTACGTCCATCTGACGCCGTGCATCAGGATTGAAGACGGCTAACCATCCGTTTCCTTCCTTGACAGAGTAGGCTGGGGCTGTCAAAGGGTCTAAACTGTACGACATGGACGAGACAAGGGCAAGCTCGATGGAGAGATGAGCAGGATACGCCATGGGATGATGACGAAAGAAGTGTGGCTTACTTGATTTATGGAGCTTCAAACTCAAGGTAAAGACAGCGCGATGAGAAAACGGGAAAGAAAACTTACCTGGACGCCTAATAATGGGTTGAGGAGGTGTTGGACAACTTGGACGGCCACCGTGAATTTGGTGAGTGACACCCAACTGACAGTGACACAATCTAGACTGGCTCCATGGATGCATTTGGTGATATCAACCGACTCGCGGAATCCGGATGCTGGTCTAGCCATGCTTGATACAAATGGACAATTTAAAGTTGAGTCGTCTCGGACCAGGACCCTACACGCATACCCGTCGCAGATGGTCTCCATGACGCGGACGTTGCAACGACGAAGTGTTTGCCACAAGCTTTTACAGGTGGGAGAAGCAAGGGAAAAAGAAAATTGTGCTACGTAAGTCTCCGGCAAATTTCCTGGATTGATTATTCCATTTTTCCTAGCCATCCTCCAATCACAGCTCTCAAATGGCCGGAGATAGAGTAGTTGAGCGATAACGTTACATGGCGTCTTTGCAGATGGGCCGCTATGATGCTGTCCACGGACCAGGGCAGAGGTACTCTGCGCGGATAGCGAGTCAAACATAAATTTAGATGCGGAGCCGTGGCAACCATCCGTAGAGAAAAACGTGACTTCGAAGGCCGAAGGAGAAGGGGCATCGCACACTATCGGAGGTTAAGAAAGATGGCCGACGGTGGCTGAGACTCAGGAAAAAGCGCCGTGCGAGAGAGACAAGAGACGTGCGAGTACGCGGTGGAGCAACGTCGCGCGGACTAAGCGGGGCCTCATATCACGACCTTATGGCGCGGAGGAGGAGTGGGCCTCGTTGCGTCTCAGCCATCGGCCAAGTGGCGATAATCATCTTCGCTGGGTTTGAATAAAACGACAAATTTAAACAAATTAATACCCGATATGTAGATTCGAACACGTGACTGTGCCTGCTGTGCGACCATTCCCAAAATGGACATGCCGCCGGGAATGCCAAACGTGGGAAAAGAATTGTAGTGCAGGGTCCCTACCAGCGTTTGTTATAAAGGGCGATGATCAACACCCACCCCGAACGTTCCCAACCTCCTTCATGTCCTCCACAATTTACAACGTAAGTCCTCCGCTCTTTCTCATCTCCCTTCCTGCCCCCCTTTCATTTCCACACTTTCCACACTTTCCACCCTTGCCCACCACCCCGTCCCATATCCGTCCCACCTCCCAGCGACCGCAAAATTTCAGCCCGGTCTGAACCGTCATCTCTTCCTCCCATCCTTGCCCCCCCCCTCGATTCATCTAACATCTCCACCTTCAATCAGCATAGGAGCCTCCAGCCCACCGGTCCCCCCGCTCAGGGGCCAAACCAACATACACACACCAGGTTGAATGAGGCCTTCGATACCATTCGCCAGGAATTTGATGTTCTCACGTCCGATTTGGGTCTTTTGAGAAATCAAAGAGACGAATACGAGTCTAAAGGTATGGTTTTCTCCTCCTTTTCCCCTTGAAATCTCATCACGTTCACAGTGACATCCCAAATCAATGAGTTAAATATCATCCGCCAATCCCTTTATGAACTTGAATCTCAGCACGGAAAAATCAGACTACAATACGAAGAAGAACTTTCGCGGTTGCGGGCGGAACTCCATGCCGCCCGCCAGGGTATCCCCGCAAATCCACCGCCCCACCCTGCTGTTGGTCCCGCTTCAGTCGGTCCATCCGGTCATCCTGCACCCCCAGCATCCGTACCTGGAGTCCTCCCCGCCACAGGTCCCGGGTCCTACAACGACCCCCCCTATTACAGTCGTGACCGAGACCGCGATCGAGAACGAGAGAAAGACCGCGAACGTGCCGATCGCGAGCGTGAGCGGGAAATTCGGGACCGAGAACGTGAGCAACGCGATCGTGAGCGTGAGCGACCTGTTGAAGTTCGTGACCCGAAGCGCATCAAGACGGAGCGAATGAAGGGTGACCGTCCAGGTAAACATTTTCCTACCAGCTGCCCACGTTCACCTCCCCCTCATGGATATCGCACTCCCTTTTCTCCTTCTCTATCTGCAATAGATCATTATAGCCCCTCCCTTGTTCCTGGGCCAACTCCGAAGCTTTCTGCACCAGCGGGCCCTCCGACTTTCCAGGGGCCTGGACTTCCCCCGCCCCCATCAGCACATGCGCCGTATCCTCCGGGCCCTGGAAATCCGCCACCATCTGGTCCTACTGACCCGCCCCCGACTTCGAGTTCACTAGCTCCGGTCAACAATCCCTCGAACGGAGGTCAGTTTCCAGACGACCTTGACCCGCACAACGTCCCACCGGAATTGAAGAAGGAGGGTAGTGATTGGTTTGCAGTTTTCAACCCAAAAGTAAAGCGGGTGCTTGATGTGACATTGGTACACACGCTTATGCACGAGAGGTAAAGCGATGCACCATCTCACTGACAATACAGAATTGTAGCTAATTTCTGCATAACAGTGTTGTATGCTGCGTGCGATTCTCCGCAGACGGAAAATTCCTTGCAACTGGATGCAATCGTACAGCACAGATCTACGATACCAAAACTGGCGCGAAGACGTGGTACGCAATAATATCTCCTCTGTCCCATACGAGAGTAATCATTCCGCATACCCTTCAGTGTTCTTGCTGACGAGACCGCCGGGAAAGCTGGAGATTTGTATATCCGCAGCGTATGCTTCAGTCCGGACGGTAAATACCTGGCTACAGGCGCCGAAGATAAGCAAATACGTGTAGGTAATGGTCCTTGTCGGAGGGTCAAATTTCTGAATTCGTTTCACAGATTTGGGATATTGCCAAGAAGCGCATTCGCAACGTCTTCGACGGTCATCAACAGGAGATTTATTCTCTCGACTTTTCGTTGGATGGTCGCCTTATCGTCTCGGGTTCGGGCGACAAAACAGCTCGAATCTGGGATATGGTCGATGGCTCATCGAAAGTCCTCACAATAAATGATCCCGATTCGTTGAATAGCGATGCAGGGGTGACTTCGGTCGCCATATCCCCCAATGGACAACTTGTCGCTGCTGGCAGTCTCGATACGGTCGTCCGAATCTGGGACGTCGCCACTGGCACGTTGATCGAGCGGCTGCGGGGGCACAGAGACAGTGTGTACAGTGTAGCTTTCACCCCTGATGGCAAGGGTTTGGTGAGCGGCAGTTTGGATAAAACGCTGAAATATTGGGACGTGAGCGGCTTGGTGAATGGTGCCAAGCGAAAGGACGCCGCTGCAAACAGCAAGAAGGAGTTGGAGAAAGCTAGCCAGTGCACCATGAACTTCATGGGCCATACGGTGCGTTAAACGATTGATGATCAGCTGTGGACTTAGTCGACTTACTCGGTGCTCCATAGGACTATGTGTTGTCCGTTGCTGTATCACACGATGGGCAATGGGTTGTTTCAGGGTCTAAGGATCGTGGCGTACAATTCTGGGATTCGCACAGTGCAACTGTGCAGTGTATGCTTCAAGGACACAAAAATTCTGGTGGGTAATCAAAACTCGGATCATGTCCGTGATCTGAGACGCCGTTTTTCAGTCATATCAATAGACCTCAGCCCCGCGGGCAACATTTTGGCGACCGGAAGTGGGGATTGGCAGGCGCGGATATGTGCGTTTCTCAACACCCTCCATTTGTCATTATCAGACGCTCATCTACGTGTTCTTCCAGGGAGTTACCAAACCATGTAGCGCTCATGTTTGGCTTGATTGGTCGATAATACATCTACGTGTAGCGCTTTTTTTTCTTGTTTCTCCCGTGTAGTAACACCCATTCCGTGTTCCGCAGTTCTTATATCTATACGAATCAGTACATGTCCAACTTACCGTGAACAAGACATCTGTGGTTTCTCACTATTCTACTTACCCGTGCTCGACAACATGTTTAATCCACGATTCCCCATCGATGTGACGAGCCATAGTCTTTGTTATTTCTCGAAGATGCCGATGAAGTACGAATCCTTACATGGGACCGTCCAGGATTCGGCATAGTTCTTGTACCATTCCGGCGAAAAAGTTGTTGTGATATAAACTACTTATGATTCATTGTGGGCCTTTGTCTCAAATTGTCTCCGCCTGTAACAAAGTAATAATACAGAATTCAGCATCAAGAGATCCGTCCTTGCCGCGTCCGACATCATCTTAGAGTGCGCTACGAACTGGCTTGGCCCAGTATGAACCATTCGGCCACTCGTACTCCGCGATGCTTTGTTCGTACATCTCGATACTGAGGGTGCGTCCGTGCTTTAGACCAGTGACACTCCAAAGAGGAGAAAGTCGCACCTGTAACCTTCGGCCGAATTTAAAGGTACGTTGTAACGGCCTTTATTATTGATCGAGCAGGGGTAACGGAAGTGCTCGTGGAGGTGATCCACAAACTCGAGGACATTGCGTTCCATCGTTCCGGAGACGGCGATGTAGTCGATTAAGCTGGCAAATGAAATGAGTTCACGACGTACAGAGGAGTGGCAAAGAGCCATCATAGTACCTCAAGTGGATAACGTATTCGCACAGACCAACGCCGCCCGCGTGTGGGCACACGGGCACGCCGAATCTGATACGTGCGTCAGTGCATAGAAGCTCGGACACGTCCATAGGTCGTGTGCGTACTTGGCGGCCATGAGAAGTACGCTCAGGACTTCACTGACGCCTGCCAAACGGCAGGAATCGATTTGGCACACATCAATAGCTTCGGCTTGCAAGAGCTGCTTGAAGACCATGCGATTGTGGGCATGTTCGCCGGTGGCAACGCCAATGCCATGAGGCTTCAGTGCCTTGCGAATTGCAGCGTGGCCAAGGATGTCGTCTGGCGCGGTTGGCTCTTCGATGAACCCGCAATGGACATGAGCACATTGTCTCGCCAAAAAAAAAAAAAGCGACAAAGCCTATTTACCAAGGCTTGATGGTCTCGAGTTTCTTCACATACTCAATTGCCTGAGGGACATCCCATACTTGATTGGCATCGATCATGAGCACGGCGCCGGTTGAACCCGCGTTCTTTCCCTGGAGCCCAGGACTATTCGGGTCACGGCCCTTTGAGCCCGGAGGGAGGTACAGCGGGTTGTCGATAATAGAGCGGATGATCAATCCGCGGCGGAGATCAGATTCGACATCTGCTCCAACTTTCATCTTAAAGTGGTTGAAACCAGCAGCGACGGCCTCCTTTGTGAGCTGCGCAACCTTCTCGTCTGAATAGCCTATACGTACGTATTACCGAAGGATCAGTCGAGCTTCCTTTTACGAAGATTAGCCATCTTACCGAGCCAACCAGCCGAAGTGACATAGGCGGGGTACCTGGGAACTGGTCACGTACTGCAGGATAGTCAGGTTAGTAGGAAAGTTGCTTACCCAAGCTCTCTGACTGTGGTTTCCCGGCCCTTCTTCCCCGCTTCTTTCGCCTTGAGCAGAGCAATGGCCTCGTCACGAGTGATGGCGTCCGTGATGTAGCGGAATGCGGTTGCGTCTACTAACTCTTCCTAAGGAAATCAAACTTGATAAGTATTCTTGTGAGACGGATTGCAGCCTCACCGGTGTCATGTCTACCACGAGCTTCCAGAGAGGTTTTCCTCGAGCACGGGCAAACATATCCCATAGCGCGTTGTTCACAGCCCCCGCTGCGATATGGATGACACCCTTCTCGGGGCCGATCCTGTTTGGGGTGCATGTCAGTCCTCGTAGCTCTGCATCACAGTACTGAATTCGATTTTTCAAACAGTAACCACCCACCATCGCAGCTGTGAATCAGAAGACAACCAATCCCAAGTTTTCCCCATACTCTTGAAAAGATCCTCTGGATCACGACCGATGAGCTTGTTTGCAAGCACTGCAATCGCTTGACAGACCTGAGAATGGCATGAGGTTTCCCTCGAACGAAGCAGGCAGTCCAACTCACGATTTCGTTTCCACGACCAATGGTAAATGTCATACCATGTCCAACCAGTGGGGAATTCCCATCTGTGAAGATGGAGATGTAGGCAGACGAGTAGTCACACTCGGTATTCCTGACGACGCCACCGGACTCAACAGCAGCTACAGGGTTCGTTTCGTAACGAACTCACATTGCATCTGTCCCATCTCCTGATAGTGACGTCGGAAAACGAACATCTGTCCACCGAGATCGTGAACGAGGACAACGTTTTAGGGCGCAGGCATGTTCTTACCGTGCGTTTCGAAATGGGTGATCTTTCGAGACATGGCGGTCCACCGGTAGATTCTCGACAATCTCGTGAGAGGATGTGTGCCTCTCTTTAACCCAGATTTATGCAGTTTTCGGCGCGGAGTCCGTCTGGGCGGGCGGCCCGGAGTTAGGCGCGGAAGGAGTCACCTGAATCAGTGACAGACGGGGATAGCTCCCGCTTGGAAGGACCGTAAAGAGAAAAACATGACATACCCGCATCAAGCCATACCCCTATTCTGAGTCAAGATGGGCGAACCCCAGTGTAAACGAGTATATCATATCGCCCCTGTGCTTTCACTAATGATGAAAGCGCTAAGCATGAGATAGTACCAGGACTTCGAAAAGACGTCCTCATTCGATTGTCAAGCCTGACTTGACGATATCGGCACGAGAAAAAGACGCATCTCTTCTGGTAGGTTTGATGGTGAATCAACCCGTCAGTAGTGCTAGCAGGGTCGAACTAGAAATCATCCGTCATCGATCATCCCTGGGCCCAAAGGGAACAAGCTAGGCTACTAGAAGTACTAATTCGACGCCCTCATCCGAGCGAAGCATGCGGTGGAGCTCGCCTGCTTCATTCATTTTATTTCTCAGCCTTCTTGCCGACTCAGGATCACTTGCATCGATGATTCCCACTCCGATGGCACTGATCTGATGTTGAAAACTCTTACCAGCTGCCATCCGGCGAGGGACGTGATCGATCGTGCGATAAGTAGTCGTGACGGGCGTCCCGAGGGTCCATTGACACCGTCACGCCGGGGACGTGTTCGGAGGGCTTGCAGGATATGTAAATAAAGGTCAATGATCGATTCTGAAAACCCCGAGGCTGCCAAGCTCCGCAGTTTGGGTTCTGATTGCGAAGCTCCGGCTGCTTGCAAGTCAGCTCATCAATACATACCAGGAAGTATAAAGCGGTTTGTTCTTTTGTTAGAATGAATTTTGTTGTCACTTATTGCACCATTCCACCGCGGCAGTTTCAGTTTCCGTTATGTCATGTGGAGCTTTACGTGCCCTATGGTGACAGTCATTAAGTTACTAGGCGCGTTCAAGTACTAGTAGGAAAGCCATTCAGAGTCTACATAGACTCATTACGTCTGTGCGGCGCAGAAAATTTTACCGAAGGCATCAACCAATGCCACCGATACGAATAGCAAAAAGTACTTAAGGTCAGTCTCTGCTCCGACATTTCCTTGCGCTTCTTCTGTGCTCATCCTCACACTCGTTGTCACCCACACTCGTTCTTTCAACCAAACATGCGTGTTATTGCTCTCGTATCTCTCGCCTTCGCCCTCGTGGCATCCTCCCTACCACTTTCTTCCAGAGCCACAGAAAATCAGTCAGTTGGGAACTTCGGTACCACTAGCAGTGAGATTGGCAATGCAGTCGGGAGCCTCCCTGCGAGTGGCGAGACCAAGCCAGGCAGCGGCACTGCTTCTGGTTTGGGATCCGGAACGTTGAGCGGCCGCTCTGATAATATCGTTAACTCTGTTGGGGGTCCAACGATCGGAAGCAGTGGAGATCCTGCCGCTCCAGTGCGTAATCCGGCCGAGTCCGCTGTTGGCACTACCCTCGCTCCTACCAACCCCGCCACACACGGTACTCCTGTCCGCGAACGCACCACTGGAAGTGGATTTGATGCAGGAACAGTTGCCAACGAAATCACTGGGCAGACCAATGGTGCTGGCAAAGTTACCCAAATTACTCCTTCCGGTGCTCAAGGCGTTGCTCAAGGCGTACCAGGTGGTACTGCTGCCAATCCTCTCACTGGATCTAGCTTGGGCATTCCGGCCGGAAGTGGTGTCGCCTAAGGATGATTTCTCATCATATACCAAGGTATGCCGCTCTTCCCATTTCCTTACTGTATCGGTCGCCTCATGGATGTTTGTTTGCAGCTTTGGAAACCTTCGGATCCTTTGCATGCACAGGCAGTTTTGTCTAGTCTACATATACCCCCCGTGTCGTCTATCTGGTCTTTGTACCGAGAGAAGTTCTCCTCCATTTGTGTTGCATGAGATGTGAGATATGAACCTAAATGAGATCCATTTTAATATTCCCGTTTTAACACGGGGTTGCAATCACAGGTATGCAAAGTACGAGATGTCATTGTGGTTGCCTTCACCTAGGCAAGGAATGATGTGGGGATTCTTCGTAGGTGCATGGTAGTAGCTCGTACTCGACGAGAGGTTGTCTGAATGTTCATGGTTTGTGAAATAACATCTCGTGGTCAGGAACCCAGTTTTGAGTGTCACGTAGCCTGGCAGTGCCCTCGAGGAACATACGAAGCAACCCTTGTCTCTCGTCTAAGCATTGCTGGGATCGGGATCGGAGTTGTGGGAAATCTGACCAGGTGGTAAATTATGAACGGTAGTTCTGACGCGAATCAAGTCGCGTTCTGCTCTTTGGGAATGATGAACGAGACGCTCGTGAAACGAAAAAAAAGGTAGTAGCCCATGACAATGACAATCTGAAAATGTGGTAATGCAGGCGTGATCGGCAAAAGTTCATGCCATGACTAGCTAGCTCCTGCGCAAATAGCGTTAGACCACCAATGTGCAGTTCTGGTCTCTCATCCAGCAAAAGCAGCATTAATGGGAACCGCAGGAGGAAAGGAAATCACGAATAGTTTCGTTCGTGTTTCAAGAATGCGGACTTTTGGCTTTACTCCCGTGTATGCAAGATGAATTTCTCCCGGATTTTTTTAAAAAACCAGTGGGGTGATTTGACCAACCGCCTCTGATGAGCGAGTGTTCGCGCGTGTCGTAGAGCCCTCGTCAAGGCTGGGTGTATCCCAAAGCTTCAGATTGCATCCGTCAACAGACACTCTGTACGACCGGACTTGCGTAGTGCATGCCGCCGTGTCACTGGAAGTCTTTGCAACGTCTCGGCCGATGATCCGATTAATGAGGGAACTTTTTCCAGTCCTGCAGCTATCAAACACACAAAGCTTTTGGTGCAAAGGGAGATATTGTATTTGTCCCAAGTGAGCTCTAAAATATAACCAATCGTAACTTGTAGCGACCCAACTAGACACCTCAGAGACAGCCCACCTAAGTCTCTCCTCTCGCCTCTGCTTCCAATATCTCGCGCTCTAATCGTGCACGTTCGGCCTCACGTAGTCGTAGAAGTGTCAAGGATTCAAAATCCAAGGTGTTGATAGGCTTGACTGGCTCTGGCGGGGGTGAAGCAAGGAATGTGCTAGGCTGTTGAAAAATATATCGTGAGCATGAACGAATAGTCGCTGTTAGTAATTACGAAAAAACTCACGAATGTAGAAAACTTGGCGGTTTGTGATTCGTCAGGAGGTGCTGCAGACAGCGTGGTCCCTTTGAGTTTTCCGCCGAGCTCACCCCTGTCGCGTAACCATCCCAGTATTGGTGGCTCTGAGCCACCGGCCCATGACACCTCCATACCTTGCTCTTTGAGCGTAGGACCACTGGAAACCACCGCGAACGCGGCACTTATTTGAGAGAAAGGAACCACAGCATTTACTACCTTCTCCCCTTCACCTTGCGCTGCTTCGTCTGCGCCATTTTCTTGCGACTTCTTCTTACTGGCTTTCTTGGGCTTGATCGACAATACGACAGCGCCCTCATCGATTTCCCCAAAGCGTTTCAGATGAGAGGCTAACGCAGAAGCCGTACTGAGTGGTGGAAACGCCGAAAGCGTGAACTTGACGCGAATAGTAGTATCGTAGGGACCCAGTGGCGGTGGAGCGTTCTCATCCGGAACGTCCTCCTCCGCCTCTGTTCGCGTTTCCTCGAGGTTGGCTCTTGCCAGCTCCTCTAGCCGTTTTTCTCTCTCCTCTCTCATGCGTCTACCTGCCTCCTTGATACGATCGTTCTCACCCTCTCTCTGAACCTTTTGTTTCTCCTGTTCCAAACGCGATTTCTTGAACGCACGTTCGCGTTCTTCGAGCTCCGTGACGAGGACTTTCCTCTTGCTATCGAACGCGGCAAAACGCGCCATCTTTGCGGCGGCGAGACGAAGCTGAGCATCCAATGCCATACGTCGCAACGGATCGAGTAACAGCGTCGATGCCACCGTGAGCGAATGAAACTTTTGGGCTGTCGTGTTCATATATCTGATGAACCAGACGACTCTCTCTGAGCACTGTCAAGTGCGCTCACCTGCATTAGGGTCGTTTCTATTCTGCAAAAAAATATTCAGTGTGAGAGACGGGACGAGGAACGACTTGGACGGAGAAGAGACGGACGCGATCGGGGTGAACTTTGAGCGAGCGAGTGCGGTAGGCGGTACGAATTTCGGCGTCGGTGGCTTCTTGTGAGAGTCCCAGCAGTTCGTAGGGGTTCTCTTCAGGTTCTGTGGGCGCTGCAGGGGCCATGTCGAGGATTATCGGCCCTGTGATGGATGTGCGGCGCAGTGATTCGGATATGAGTAACTTGAGGCGCGCTCTAGTACATAGCTTATGCAATCCAAATCAAGTCGGTCGTGTCACGACAACAACGAAAAAAAAGGAACAGACGAGATGGCAAAGGGTGGAAAGGCAAGGTACGTTGCGACAGGCATCTCGTTCAACGTGCCACAGTCCCGTAACTCTGAGCCACAGAACGGTCATCGTTCGAATGATCTCAACCGCCCAGACGGGTTTCTTTTATACCACGAAACGAGTCCGGTTGAACACGCCCAAGCTCTCCGCGGTCAAGTATGATCCCGTCGGTGCGCGACATGTCACCTCTCTCTCCCGAAAGTTTTGTTTATTTCTTTTGGATGGGTAGTGAAAGCAAGAGTACTTTTCGTGGAAAGTCGGAAGACGAGGAAATGATGTTGACGTGGACTCGCCCTGGCCCTGTCTGCACACCTGGCCTTGGTCGGTTCCCGATTCTGAGACGGCACTATCTCTAGAAGCGTCTCTCACTCTCAGCTAATGAAAGCCCATTTTTACCTTTACCTTGACACTCGCCGCTTGTGAGCTGAGATGTTGTCCGAGATCCCTGAGGCCCACTGGCAAATAGACCGTGAGAACCCCTCGGATAGCATCAGCTTGTGAGATCCCACATGGAGCTAGATTCAAGGTACACGCTACAACTAAATCGGACTCATTTGCTCTTCATCCCCCCACACGACCCAAACTCCTCATCGGGTACTGTGGTACAGGTCTGTCTCCGTGGTGAACTTGGAGAAGGGTATATGCGCTTCCTTCAAGAACAAGAAGCGGGAACTACTAACATCTCTCCAGAAATATATCCAACGTATTTTCCGTCGAGCAAGCATCCATCACGGTGAGTGTTCCAGTGAAACTGACACGTCCATCCCCTAGATCAAATCTTATCAGAGGTCGATTGAAACACTGCTCGCTGGCCATATAAACACGTTGGACAAGCTGCCTAAGCGCGTTATCATTGAGGAGGTGGTCTCTGGGTATACCCTAATTGGAGGCGAGCCTTGTATGTATTCTTAACGACAAGGTGCCTGATAACCATTGTTTCGCCAGTAAAGAAACCTTGGAGATACGGTCGCGGAAAGCAATTCTGTCTCGGGGATGTGCCGTTGCAACCTGCCGAGCACAAATGGATCTTCCGTTTCGAGATTGCAAAATGATCTGGGTTCGTGTCGTGTGCACGAGTCCCTGTCCTAGGGTTTCGTCAACGAGGTCTATATTGGTCGTCAGATCGTCCACTGTCTCGTTGTAACGCAGTCGTACCACCCTAACTCTTTTCTTGCCACCGTTCATATTGGCCCTCTGCGATACTATCGCGATATCTCTTTTCTATGCTATTACACACGTCTTCGAGATGTGAGAGTGCCTCGAGAAGTGCGTCAAGGGACGAGAGCCCATCTGGGCACCATGTAAGCGCGGAAGTAGCCGAGTTGACTGAAAGCAGGTACGCACCATACATTTGAATCCGTAGCTGGATGAGATTTTCGGAAGGATGCGGAACACTATGCAAGGAATGAGCACATGTGGGTGGGACCGAAACGCAGCCCTCGGGCAGGTCCAAAGGGACAATGGAATATCGCGATGGAGAGTACATGGGCAACACCGGTGCCACTGACTCACCTGTAGCCACAAAACTCTACCTTTGGACTGTCGATTGTTTGCTCAGCATCAGAGACATTCGGACTGCGCATTGAGCATGACTCACTTTTTCATGAGCATGCATCGGAGGGTATTGCCCATCGTATGCGACTCGTCAAAAATTTGATACGTGGCAGCGGAGAGGTCGGGTGTTGCGCCTTTCATCTGTAGTATGTCACAATGCAGTGTGGCAGCAAGAACTGAACAGCTTACGATCTTTATTTTTTGAGCGGCCTCTGCCATGATGGAGCGAGAATATATGTGACTTCCCGAAAAGGAAGGAGGATACTGACAAGATAATCTTTTGTTGGCCAATGGACTCAGCTCTCCTCTTGCTCGATAGATGGCTCACTCTAACCGTCCTACCCTCCCCCCTCTCCGCTCCCTCGGTCTTCTTCCTCGCGGAGACATTCCACTCCCCCGCGTTCACGAACCGCACGATTCGAATGAACCATAATGTATACATTTTCTGTAAAGTGGAAAGTAAAATACGACCTTTTGATTGTATTGTTGGCAGTAGTGTATTACCCACGTTCGTTGTATGTACCTCTGGTGCAACGTACGACCATTGTATGGTGTCTGGAACAAACGTGGCGTGTAAACGCTGGCGACGTCGCTTGAAAGCTTGACAAGTGGCATGTTATCACTGTGAGATTCCGACATCCAACAGCTAGCTAGATTATATTCCAGGATGCTCATGTCCATCCCATCCGAGCTCTCTCCCAGCAACTCTCATTCCTGCTCGTGATGCACCCATGGCCAATGCCCCCGTCCAACGAGCACAACCAGGCATGTTCATCTCGGCGTACTTTGGCACTCGATAACAGCTCATGCCAGTCAATCAGAATGAGCATGAGCAGTTCATGCTCTTGGCCGCCCAAAGCGCGAGCGTGCACGAACGACGACGTACTCTGCGAGAACGACAGCGTTCACAGCTCGCGCTCGCATTGCTCGTCATTCAGCCGCATCCTGAAAAAGAGGTTGAAGACGGTCTCTCTCCCTCTCCTGGGTCGAGTGAGCAACCACGCTCGCGGTTCTCGCACTCCACGCCCCCATCCCCCGTAGTGAGTTGGCCGTACAGTGGTATCGACGGCACTGATATTGACGGCACAGACGATGCACCCGCCGGTGCTACCAGTCCCATCCCCTCCACGCAAACGCAAATCGATGTTTGCAAAAATAGTGAAAGCCTTTGTATTTTAGGTGACTGGCGATCGATGTGTGTATGTATGTATGTAGCAAGCCGGGCGGGTCATCAGTGATCACGCCATGTGCATGTTGAGCAGCTCTGGAAACCTCAACTGCGATCGCTGTTCCATACACTGACGGCGGAGTTATCTATTCTGCCTGTCCCCAACTACAACATCGCTGTCCGCGTGTCGACCATGGACGAAATAGTCCCTCACCTATGGATCGGCGACCTGCCGAGCGCCCTCGATGTAGACAGCCTCAAGGCTAAAATGATCTTTAGCGTGGTCACAGCTATGCGAGGAAAGGTCACGATCCACGCCGTGCGTTGCGTCTCTGTTCTTCCGTCAAGATGTGGTCCAGAACAGACAGATCTCGCAGACCTTCAACAAGCGCCAAATCAACATCGATGACAGCGCAGACGAAGACGTCCTCGTGCATTTTTTACCCTCGATATCCTTCATCCAGAAGGAACTCGACAAGGGTCGCAGCGTGCTCGTGCACTGTCAGGCTGGCCTCAGTGAGTCGTCCAGGTCAACGTACTCGGTGGAGATGAACCGCTCCCAGGCAGAAGTGCAACCATCGTCGCAGCCTACTTGATGTACACGCGCAACCTAGATCCATCTGCTGCCCTCGACATGATCAGGGCTGTGCGCCCGCACACCGAGTGAGCTCGTACACACTTTTTCGGCTCTCCTTTGAGACTCACGCGAGCAGCCCCAACGAAGGCTTCCTCCAACAACTCGAGATATTCCATCAGGCGTCCTACAAGATCTCTCGCAGGTCCAAGCCCGTTCGGATGTTTTACATGGAGAGAACGGTCGAAGACGTGATGAGTGAGTGATCCTTGCCTCCACGTGCGATCATCCCCCCTGGCCACACACGAGACTAATCTAATCATTTGAGATGGCGACGGTTCCGTCCCGCCAGGCGACATGTTTGCAAGATATCCGCAGACGCCCGGATCCGAATCGGCACCAAACACCCCTGTCATCGTCCCAAGCAGACGAATACGATGCAAAATGTGCAGGTACGTGGACGCATTCCCGAAAATACGACAAGAGACCGCGTGCTTGAAAGATGATCCGTGCTTCCTATTCCAGACAGGAACTCGCAACCCGTGAACACATGCTCGATCACGGCCAACTCGGTCCACCGACACCAGCCCTCCCCTCCTTATCGCCCGTCGCATCACGACGTCCTTCCAACGATCTCCCCCTCGCCCCGCTCTCCAGACGCCGATCCTCCAGTTTGAACGTCACCATCTCCCGCCGCCCGTCGATAGGTCAACTCCGCTCGCGACTCAACTCGGGGTCGAACGGGATCGCCGAAGAACGGCCAGCCATTCTCGCTGCGCTCGGCGGTCGTGGACTCCTCGAGTCCCTCTCCATGTCCGCCCTCGAAACCGAAGACGACGTGGCCGACGAGTCGGATATCGACGAGCCCACGACATCCTTCCACGGGTCAAATAGCAGTAGTACCGCCGCGGCGCTCAAACCGCCTTCACGCCGTCCGTCGGGCAGCGATGTACGACCCTTTCGGCCCTCACCGCTCTCGATGGAGGGCATTGGGCGGGATTTGTCACATGCGCTCGAGGAGAGCATGGCGAGCGACGCGGTCGAATCGTCCGAGGAGCTAACGCATCGAGCGCCGTTCCTGCCCGCGGGCGACACCGCCAAGCGTACCTCGTCCCCGCCTCCACTCCCAACACAATACGCGAGCGCCGCCGACCTCGCTGCGCAGCTCTCATCCAATCCTAAACTCGCCGCGTTGCGCGCCGTGGCGAGTCTGGGCATGACAAGCTTGAACGGCTCCAAGATTGCGTTGAGCCCTCCGATATTGATAAACCCGAAATGTTCGGGTTACTTTGTGGAACCGGTATGCCTGCCCCTCCTCCTCTTTTTTTTTTTTTCCGCCACGAGCTCGGATGGACTGACGTGATGGTACAAGATGAAATGGATGGAGCCGGCGCTCGCAAGCGGTGAGCTCGCCGGCAAAATAATCTGCCCTAACAAGAAATGCGGGACCAAGATCGGCAACTATGATTGGGCGGGCGTATGTTGTGGATGTAAAGAGTGGGTGACGCCGGTACGCAAAAAAACGCCCCCCTCCCTCATCGCATTTGTGCGTGTGTTGACGATAGTCACTGACCTAGGGCTTTTGCATTCATCGCTCCAAGGTCGACGAAATCGTCGTGTAAGGAGGTGCACGCACGGTCCTGAGATGATTAACGTCGATCCCCCCCTTTTTTTTTTCCCTTGTCCAATACTATACGCGATTTCTTGTTGTATGTACCCCAATGTGGATGGATGGATGGATTGGATAGCATTCATGCAAAAAAGAGTAAATTTACAGGATGAACGAAGGGTTAGACGATAGGTGGATCGATATCCGTTATTGCATAACTAAACGAGCGTGGTAGGTTCTAAGTAAGATAGCCGAGAGACATGGAGAGAAAAAAATAAAGGCTTGCATGCTACACACGCGGACGAAAGAAAGTAAGAAAGTAAGAAAAATGGTATGGGCCGATGACCGCGTGTCCAAATCGATAGCAAAGATTACCCAAGGGAGCGTGGGATGACTCAAACGAGAGCTGTAAAATATGGAAAGAAAGAGAAAAACCTGAACCGATGAAATAAAAGCGAGCACGAGCTAGCGAAACGTGTCATGTGATATGGTGAGAGTGTGTGTATGTAGGGGTAAAGTGAAAGATACGAAGGGGTCAACGATCCCCAGTCGTGTTGACAGTGCTGACCGTGTTGACCGTCCTTGCCGATCGTCTCGAGCCAAACCGGAGCTTACCATCGTCCCCCCGACCCCATGAGAAAAGCCCACCACCGGTCTCGTGAGAGTGTGCACTCCCCGTGCGTGATCGAAGGGACCAAGCCGGTGAGACGGGCCGTGCAGGCGTATTGACATCAAGATGCTCGTGTTGGGGATGTGTATGATGGTGATGATGATGATGCTGTCCTGGAGGACCGACCGTGTGCCGTCCATCACAGCACGCCCGCACGTTTTCCAGCCCCTCAAAGTCATTGTCCGATTGCGATCCGCCATGTAGCTCAAACTCGAGCTCCTCGTCATCTTGCCCATTCCCTGACAATACTTGTTCAAACGACCGAGTGGGACTGTACGGGCTCTCTGGCGCAGCCCATCGAAGATATTCCACTGCCGGCGTTCCGGTGCGCTTGCCAAGGGAGCCCCTGACGGAGATCTGGGAGCGGCTCCGCTTTCCACGAGGTGTCGTGCTGACGCCGTTGTGGCTGCTTCGGTCGCTTCGCTGGCTTTGGGGACTCGAATCAACTGCATGGCGGTGGTCGTCGTCCGTGAACTCGGCGCTGTGTGACATGGGACTCGCAGGAGCCACACCATTCTTGTTACGATTTGGGGACGCTACCAAGTTTGGATTGGGACGAGCCAAAAGATACTTGAGAGCCTGAAAAAAAAGAGTATCCATCAGAAAACTGTCATGCGTGCGGAGCCAAGGCAGAGATAGCCCACATTTAGCCAAATGTCGTGACGCTCCCTCGTGGGTGCAGTGATCTTCATCTCCCTTTGAGCCGTCGAGATCACCACACTATATTGGTACAGCCCGGGTGGCATCGGGTTGGGATCCAGAACCGAACGTACGCCTTCGATGTAAGCTACGAATAGAGCGCATCAATCGACTGCTCAGCGAAGCCATCATGCCGAGCACAAAAACGAACTTACCACTCTTGGCACTCGACTCTGACACATTTGACGAGCCGGGATCAGCGGAACTCCAGTACAGCGTCTTGGTGTATGGATGCACCCAAAAGAATCGCTTGTGTCGCTTCTCTCCGTGTCCCTTCCCAATCGCGCGTCTTGTATACTTGTACAAGAACTCTCCGATCATCGTTTGAGTAATTGCATGAATGACAGTAGGATCCGTCGCACCGCCAGTATGGTCCGTGCCTTGGGCAGATATAGCAGAAGCAACTTGGGTGTGCCCGCGGTTCACGAACGGATTGTGATCCGATGACATCGACGACCGCGGAGAGAGCGCACTGCGGTCCGAGGTAAGAGAAGTGCTTGATAATTCCCTACGTTCCTTCTCCCGAACGGCCCACGATGGGAGACCAGAGGGGGGATGCGAGTTCTGTGCATGGGCAGCAGCATTTGCGGCAGACCTGAAACTGCTTGTGGACGGCGGCTGGCGAATATTCGATGAGGGAGGCATACTCGATCCGTGCTGTCTTGGACCATATGACCCTGTGTTGTTCACGGAGAGCATTGCACCAAACGTTGGGGTAGTCGCCCGTTGAATGAGCTCTGGTGGTGGGGGTGACGACGGCCTTGGCGGAGGAACTTCACCTGAAGCAGATGAGGTTGTTGGGAATCTTCTGTCGGGTATAAACGACGGTGGAGGCATAACACTGGTGAGCGGGGGAGGTTGACGGGGAGGAGGGGGCAAGGCCATCGTCGGTGGACGTGTCTTGTCAACCACCGAGGGTACGTTCGACGGCGTACGAGATCGTTTCGCAGGGTCTTCGACGGCGGTAGAAACAGCGGATTCAACAGACTGCCGTTGGTCAGAGTGAGTTACACGGGATTGAATCATGTTGAACGTTGCGACCACGGAGTCTCTGATGCCACTGACAAGGGAGGTCGGTCCCGAGACTGGTGATGTCGGCGGTGAGGATGTCACGAATTGGAACTGCTGTCCACTAGTTCCAACCCTGTAGAGACCTATGGGCGGGCCCGAAGTAGCAGCATGAGCGAGGGGCGTGATGGAAGAGCTCGAGATATCCTGCTTCCCTGAAGAAGGCGTGGAGGAAGGAATTGCGGCTGAAGCACTGGGAGGGGTGACAGGTCTCGGGGCATCCGTCTGTATCGACATCTCCTTAGCCTCCGGCTTTGGTTGCTCGACGTACTTGGTGACCTCAACCGGTTTCTCGACATACTTGATGACTTCAACCTCGACTGGTTTATCGACGTACTTGATGACCTCGACTGGCCTGTCGACCTCCCTGACCACTTCGATCGGCTTCTCAATCTCCCTGAAGACCTCGACAGGTTTCTCTACTTCCCTGATCACCTCTACTTCCCTGATCACTTCAATTTCCTTGATCACTTCCTTGACGACCTCGACCTCCTTGATAACCTCCTTGATCACTTCGACGACCTTGACATCTTCAAACACAGCGCCAACGCCCTTCTCATCATACTCGACAGGCGGCCTCGGCGATTCAAGCTCATACATCCCCCTCCGCTCCGTAAAGGACGCCACAGATGACCAGCCCGCCCGACTCGAGATCCTCGACGCCTTGATACTCTCTTCGTCGCTCTCGGAATAATCATTGTCCGAGATGGTCAACATCGAGTGGAAATCTTCGCGCGACTCGGAAGGCGTCGTCATCCCGATACTCATTCGCGCGTCTTCATAATCATCTACATCTGTCTCCGTTTCTGCACCCGTCTCGGTGACACCGTCGTCGATGTCGGACTCGGATTCATAAGCAGACTCGGTGGAAGTGGAAAGAGAGCCAGGCATGCGGCCGTTCCGCACAGTGATGTCTCCACTGCCATCGTCGGAAGACTTGGAGAAATCGGATTGCATGAGTGTCGTGCGACGCAGTGTAGGACAGAAGACGGGATGATGAGAATGTCTGGGGAAAGGAGGTGTCTGCATCCCAGCTTGGGTATTGCTTTCAGCGGGCAAATGCTGCACGGCCGTGTCAGTGTGTTGGAGGACAACCTCGTCCGTCTGGGAAGACATGTCTGAAGTGACAAGGGCGGCGGTGAGGGGAGGAACCATCTTGGCTTCAGCCTGTACACCGATCTCGGTTGTAACAGGCGCGAGAGTGGGAACTAACAATGTGAATTCACCCTCGCCGGTCTGGCATTCGACTTCCCTGGTCTCCCGCTCCCTGTCGATGATATCATCTTCGACCACACTGGTCATCCCTATGCCCAACTCTGCGGAAAGCGCTGCAGACAGTGCCTCAGGCTGTCCCACGAGCGAAGGAGGTCGTGCTTCCTGGAATGCAGCACCACCACGCGGACGGCGTTGAGCACCGCCACGTCCACTGCGCGAGAGAACGGATTGACGTAGAGGACTGGTGCTTGGTTGCAAAGAACTGTAAGATGCTGACTTGCGGAGCACATTTGCAAAGACGGGGTCCATTCCATCAACGCTGGTGCGATTTGAGACTGGAGCGAACGGCGAAACTTCCAAACCACGCTGCTGGACATCTTCGTCGTTGTGATCGTCGTCAGACGCGTCAAGGTCAAATTCATCAGCGCCACCTTCCTGGTCACGGAAAGTACCTGGAATTGATGGGACAGGAGGAGGCGTTGACTTGATACCGAGTTCATCGACACCGTTTGGCGAACGATTGCGACTAGCCTTCTCAAACCGTTCAGAGAGTGAAATGCCACCGCGGCCTCTCCGACCACGACCTCCACCGGCGCGGAAAGGGGTGGGCTTGTGCCTCGGTTTGGTGTTTGCAGCAGGGGCCGGCGCGTCAATGTCTTCGAAAAGTTCATTCTCCGGTGGCCCGTTCTCGTCGTGAACATATCCAGGCAAGACTTCTAGTTTACGCTTGTAATCCATGCGCATCTCTTTCTCGCGATGAAGTGAGCCCTTGAGTGTCTTGATCTGCCGCTCAGCATGGAAGAGCCTCTGCTGGAGCGCTTCTATTTCCTTGTTGGGGTGATTAGATGCGTGGAAAGAACGCGAAGGCGATGGGTCGGGGGAAGCATCAGCAAGGTCTTCAAACGATTCTGACTGGAATACAACCGAGATGTCCTGGCGTTTCCTGTGCGTGGACGCGCCTCCGACAGTGAATAGATCGTCCTCGTCAGCAGTAGCAGGGGTCAAAAAGTCTTTGGCGTCCCCTGTACCTGGGGTGAGGGGAGAGCCAAACTTGGGCCCAAGTCTCCGATTTGCTTTCACCACTTCCGCTTTCAAAGTATCGAGCGCAGACTGCAAATCGGATTTATCGCGCTGGAGGCCTGCGGCATGCTTCCGTGCCTGAGCAAACTCGGTGTCATGTTTGGCTCTGAATTCGTCCAATGCGGTCTTTGTGCGCTCCACTTCATTCTTGTGTTGGTCAGCGGATTCACGTGCTGTATTGAGCACCTTGGTGAGTCGTTTGTGCTCGGATTCCAATCTCTGCGAGGTGCTTTGGCAGTCGGAGAGCTGTGTGCGGAGCTCTTGCAGTGTGACTTCGAGGTTCCAGTTCTCTTCCTTGAACTTGTCTGATCGGGTTGGGCGTGAATTAGAGGCAGGGGTCGGGATGGAGAAATACATACCTGAACTCTGCTCTTGTGAACGAAGGGCGGTACGAAGGGATTCGATACTCTTCTCGAGATCGTCCTTTTCCTCTTTCATGTCCTGTATCACCTTGTCGCGTTCTCCGAGAAGACTCTGGAGACGTCGGACCTCGGTTAGCAAACCGCTGCCAATTTCAAATGCGAATTCTAGAGAACGGAGATGAATATGATATTTAGAAAAGGAGATGGGTCTGATCCGATGGGGAGGGACGCACCAACGTCATCTGCTCTGTGAGCTGCGTTTTTGGCCCGACGAGACTGGGCGGCGGAAGAAGAGGAAGCCTTGGAGCGTTCCGGTTCATCGCGAGCAAGATCTTTAACTGGGATTGGTGGAGAAAGGGTGTCATCTTCAGGACCCTAGAGAGTGAAAAGTGAGCAACAAGCAAAAGCTGAGACAAAATGAGGGTGAAAATGAAGTGAAAATGGCAGTTTGATGAACGTGTGGCACGGGAAGGACGCGTCATCAGTCTGTGGAACTGGTTGTAGGGTATGCCTGCAACGTCGCGTGGGTGGCAGAGAGAAATGAAGACGACTCGAGCGAGCATTCTAGATTCGGAGGCGACAAGTGGTCATTGTGCGTGGAAGCCACGAGGCTCGGAAAGAAGCGCGCAGACACGAGCGGGAGATGACTTGGAGGAGATTGCCAAGGGGAAGATAAGTACCTTTGGGCCGAATGCGTTTGATAGCTGGGCGTTTTCGAGGTCCCAAGACTTGATGGTGTCTGCGAGTTCGCGGTAGCGCTCTCTTGCGTCTGCGTCGAGATCTTCGTCGTCTCCACGCTCTACATCGAAATCCTGGAGATGACGGATCTTCTCCTCGAGCTCGATCTGCTGAGCGAGGACGCGTTGGCCGAGCGCACCGGCCTGTTGGAGCTGCTTTTCCTTGTTGTCGAGGAGGAGCTGGAGCTGGAACTTGCGCTCTGACGGGGAGGAGAAGGGGTTTAGGGAAAGGTCAGGTAAAGAAGAAAGAGTGGCAGCGAGGCCGTCTGACGCGCTGGCCATCGTTCAAGGTCAGAAATTTTTGCGAACGCCGCAACAGCAGCGGCGGTGGGGGGGGGGGGAGGTCGACTTTATTATATTATATTGAACCTGCGCTCAACTTCAACAAAACTTATCCTTGCCTTTTCGGGTAATATTTTCACACCACCTTGTTCGCTTCCATGTCGATGACGATGACGACCGATAAGAAACACGTCCTGCGCATCGGCGTCGACGTCGGAGGGACCAACACGTACGTCGTCTCCCGACTCTCACGCACCCACAACCACTGATCACATCCGACGCCGTCAGCGACGCCGTCCTGCTCAACATATCAGACGGACAGATCCTCGCGTCTGCCAAACACCCAACCACCCCAGATGTCACCCAGGGCATCCAGTGTGCTATCCAGAGCGTCCTCGATAAAGTCCCACGTGCCACCGATATCCAGGCAGTCTCCGTCGGCACGACTGTATGTCACCCAGCTGAGTTGCACCCTTGTGCGCAGCCTGATCAATTCCCTCCAGCACTTTGTGAACGCACTTGTCGAGAGAAATCGCGCTCGTCTAGATCGGGTAGCTGTCATCCGTCTCTGCGGTCCATTCACCCATGGTACTCCCCCCTTCATTGGCTTTCCACGCGACCTGAAAAATAGTACGTCGTTCATAATCGTCCCATTTGACCTTCATCATCCACACCTTGTGTGGCCGTCAGTCTTGAGCGGCCCCTCTTTCCTCCTTTCTGGCGGACTGCAGATTGATGGGAGCGAAATTGCGAGTGTAAACGCCACAGAGATTGAGTCTGCCTGCGACACGATCGACAAGGAGGCACGTCCGTTTTGTGTATCAACTTGCCGTAATGTCCCGTACTAAACGTAAAAACACCAAAAGGGCGTCCATGCTCTTGCGATCATCTCGGTCTTTGCGCCCATCGATTTCACCCTGAAACAGGAAGAACACGTCGCTTCGATCGTGCGAGCAAAACTACCACACCTCAACGTCGTGTGTTCCAAGGATGTGGCTCACATTGGCCTCCTGGAACGCGAGAACGCTACCATTCTCAACGCCTCGCTTCTCAGGTATGCTAAGAAGACCGTTGCAGGCTTCCAGAAAGCAGCACGTGCATTACACCTAACATGCCCTGTGTTCATCACGAGTAACGATGGCACCTTACTCAACTGCGCCCAGGCCACTAAATTACCCATCCGGACCTTGTAAGTCCTCATTAATATGGTGCATCCACAGAGTTTCAGCAACTCACAACGATCTCTGATCGAAATTCCGATCACGATGGTTCCATAAGTTCTTCGGGTCCCACCAATTCGATGAGGGGAGCTGCGTTTCTGGCATCGCTCCAGTCTGACATCTCCAAAGAATCCGCCTTGGTGGTCGATATAGGAGGTACGACGGTTCGTCCTTGTTCTCTTCCTTTTTCTCCCACTCTATAACGAATACAATCCACAGACGGATATCGGAATGCTTCTGTTCGTGTTTATCCTAACCAAATCCCATCCATCCCTGGTCCTGACACCTTGCTTTGTAGGCCTAGCGGCTTCCCTCGGCAAGCTGCAGCCCACCACGAACTCTGCGGGGTTTTATTGAACTTCTCTATGCCTCATGTCACCAGGTAACCTGACACGTTTCTCTCCCGGAGACTTTGCCCATCACAAATTTCCGTTTAGCTTCGGTCTCGGAGGTGGCTCCATCGTCCGCCAGGATTCTCACTCCAAACGGGTAACTCTCGGTCCTGACTCAGTGGGCCACAGAATCACTTCCGAAGCCCGTGTTTTCAACGGTGCAACGCTTACTGCTACCGACATTGCCGTCGCTGCTGGACGGGTGTCCATTGGAGATGTTTCCCGTGTAGCGGGCCTTGACCAATTCATGATCGATGGAGCACAGAAGGCAATCAGGAGCATGTTGCAGAATACGCTGGACGCGATGAAGACGTCAGCGGCGGACATCCCCGTCTATCTTGTCGGCGGCGGATCAATTTTAGCACCAGACGAACTCGTTGGGGTAAGTCGGGTGCATAGGTTCCCACATTACGACGTCGCGAATGCAGTTGGTGCTGCCATCGCTCAGGTGAGCATGACGTCTCGGGCAGTGTTCAGGCAATAGCTCATCGGCAGGCAGATATCCGGCACGATCGACTCGTTTGAAGACATTTCGTCTACGCCCGTATCCGAAGTGAGGAAAGTCATCGAAGCCAAAGCCATTGCCCGCGCGGTGGCTTCTGGTGCCGCTCCGAATCGTGTTTCCATCGTAGAAAGCGAGGTTATACCCATCGCATATACCACTGGAAGATGCCGCTTTTACGTCAAGGCCGCTGGTGACTGGAGTGGAAATGCGGTCCCGGATGAGATAGACGATGCTGATTCTAGCTCCAACCCGCCTGATGAGGATACCATAGTACGCTCCTTAACAACACCAGACGCCGTACCCGGAGCGACTCTTTCATTGGACTCGGCTGATGGAATCCTTTCGTACAAACCCAGGGTGCAAGATAACCAGTGGTTTTTATCTGAAATCGACCTCGAGTGGATAGCGGACGGATGTTATGTTCTGGGCTGCGGTGGAGGTGGCTCGCCGTTGCATGTCTTCCTAGAGCTAAGGGAGATGGTGCGGGCGGGAGAGGTCATCCGCGTTATCGATCTGGGTTCTCTCACCCCAGATGCACTCGTCGGTTGGGGTGGTGCGTTGGGTAGCCCAGAAGTGTCTTCAGAGAGGTTACTTGGAAACGAGTACATATGTTCACACCTCTAGGGATCCCTCATTGACCAGTTGGCAGGTACAACGAAGCGAGCGCTGATCTCTGGGCGTTTCTAGGGGTATGTCATGTAGCACAATACCGATACCGGCTGGGTCTCATCCAGGTTCACAGATAACGAAACCTGACGCTCTTTGTGCGTTGGAAATTGGAGGAGGAAATGGGATGATCAACGTGAATCCCTCGTCACCTCACCTCAGTTTCTCGGACTGACATCTCGTCCAGATAATCACAGCCGCCACAAAGAACTATGACATCCCGATCGTCGATGGAGATTTCATGGTATGTAACAATGATCCTCTCCCCGCAGACCTCGGTGACAGATCCCGTTCTTCAGGGTCGCGCATATCCAACCGTAGGCGATCGTTTCATTCTCGAATGAAACGTAGATGAAACTACGCTCATGGATTGCGCAGTGGCACCAAACGACTGCCAACGTATACGACGAATCGGGTCGCGGGCTGAACTTTCTTCCCAGCGCTATATCGAGCGGGGACGGTAACGTCATGGTCGGTCTTTACCCCTGAAAGCCTAACCCGGGCCTACGACCCTGATCACGTTACATAGATCATGACCAAGGCAAAGAAGGACACGTCCGTCGACGCGTCGATGCGAGCGGCCTGTGTCGAGATGGGGTGAGTTGCCGTAGAGGGTTGTCGCTCAGTTCCATCTCAAGAAATGTTAGAACATTCGTGGGGCTAGCCAGCCGGCCGCTACGAGCCAAGGACCTGGGGGTTTGTATGATCGTTAACACGGTATCACTGAGCTGGCGCATTGGAAAAGCCATCGCTCTTGCGCGAAAGCAATCAAACATTGACCAGATAGGCCAAGTCATCGTCGACGCCGTTGGAGGGTCTAAGACAGCACAGGTGCTGTTCGGCGGGAAGATCATCGACGTTCGTAGAAGGTGTGGCTTGACGTATCCCCCCAAAGTACCACCAGGCTCATGATCTCCAAGATTGTATAAAGGACATACGATAGGAGAGGTCGTCATCGCGGCTCTGTCCGCGGACGAAGATGCGAGGCGTGACTCAGACAAGCCCAAGGCAATGTTCAACGGAACTTTAACCGTACCCTTCAAGAACGAGAACCTATACGCTGAGCACACAACACAGGATGGTCAAATAAAGGTGGCGAACCGCTGAATTCTCTCACTGCCGAGAACACTTTGATAAAGTGGCTTACAGATACTAGCCACCGTGCCCGATCTTATTGCTGTGCTCGACGCCCAGAGTGGCGAGGCCCTCGGCACTCCGCAGTACAAATATGGATTGAGGGTTTTGGTCCTCGGAATAACGGCTGCCCCTCAGTGGACGAATACCCAAAGAGGACTCGAGCTTGGGGGACCAAGTGCTTTTGGGTCGGTCACCCTCTTCGCACCCAACTCCGCTCAACGCTGACTGGACCATACAGCTTATCTGACATCCAGTACACGCCACTTGGGGTGTACTCTAAGCCACGATCGGTCATAGAGGAGTATGCCGATAGGACTGTAGTACACACTGCCCTCTGACAAAAGACCAGCGGCGAATCTGGGGGGGAGGCTTGGGAATATGGGCACATCACTCGTCAAATTATACGTGTCTTTCATTCGAGAATACCCTCTGCCCGTGTGTTCCTTATCGTTTAGGGCTTTGCTGCTTACCCCCTTCTCCAACTGTCTTGTTTTTGCTTTCTTTCTTGCTTTTTTGTTTCTCGCACGAAGGCTGCTCCAAATTTCTTACGACACGACGTTCGGTTGTATGTACTACCATATGTCCCGTTGAGCATTGAATATTGAATACCGACTTGAAGCGTGTCCGAGCACGTATCGTTCTCGTAACCTCACGGCGTGCGCCAATCCTGTAAATGAGGGTGAGTGGCGGGAACGTCCGCTTCCTACCCAAGTCTAATACTATACGTCTCCTGAACGGAAATTGCACGTCCGGGTCCTGATCGTAGAAAGTTTCCACGCGCGTTAGGTTTCCGGGTCTGCTAAATGCGATATGAATCGTGACCTCGCTCAAATTCAATGTACAAGATCGTAAAGTCATGCCAACTAATTTTTGTGGATTATACAAGCGATGTTGATAAATTAGTCTATCTGGCTGGATCATGGGGTTGGTGCAGTCCAAAGGGGAAGAAGAAGGAGAAGAAATGGGCAGGCGGGGAAGAAAAAAAGGGCAGGCGGAGGGGGGGCTGAGGGGGGCTGAGGGGATGGTATCAGCCATGCTTAGAGTCCATTGCAAATTCGCGTGCAGGAGACAGCTGCATTGGGAAAGTCGAACAAAAAAAAACATGCCAACCGTGACACGGTAGGGTTAAAGAACTAGTTCCACAAATAAAGTATGCAAAAAAAAATTGAGAGAAAAAAACAAACAAACAAGGCGATGCTATCAAAGTGTTCAAATGAATCAGGCCTTCTCAAGGGCCTGTCTAGCTGCTGCTATCCGTCTTCGTTTCCAAGCAGGCGTAAAGTCCACGTTTCGCAGCATGACCACTGCAACGGTGTACACAACGCCGAAACAGATGGAAGGAATCGTCCCGAGATGATAAGCTTTGACGAGCGCACTGAGGATCTGATTTTGGTACTGGGGATACTGGGCATGGTTGTCCGCTAGCCCCAAACCCTGGTCCACGAGTGAAACAGGGAGCTGTCCTTGAAGCGAGTTTGTGAAACTGGTCTCGTATACAGCCGTGAGAAGTGCCGTCGCGAACGTTCCGCCCAGCGTCCGAAGAAACGATAAGAAACCACTGATACCGGCGATCTGATGCGGCTTGACTGACATGGGTCCAACCACTAGCGAGGGTTGGTAAAGTAGTCCAGACGCTACGCCAGTGAACACTGAGTATCCAATGGTCCGTGCGACTGGCGTATAACGCCCCACATCAAGCATCAGGGCACTGCCTAACGCATATAATAGACCGCCGACGACTCCTATGAGTCGTACGTGACCAGTGAGCGAGACGATATTGGCACCGAGGACCGACGAAGCACCCAGACTTAGGATCAGTCCGAACATTTGGATTCCTGACATCACCAAGCTGGAGCCTTTGACGTCGATGAAGTAACGGGGTAGGAAGAAGACGGACCCAAAGTACCCCGCGCCGGTGAGAAAGTTGATGAGGCATGCAATGGGAATATTTGGGATGCTGAACAAGTTGATGTCGACGACGGGGTGCTCGGCCACTTTGAGTTCGTAGTAGACGAATACGGGGATGAGACCCCCCCCAACGACGAATAGAGAAATTATAGGTGCAGACTGACGAAAACAACATTGATAAGTGTCCAACCCTTGGATCTGAGATGCTTACATTCCAGGGAAACGTTTTGTTACCCATCTCTATCGCGATACAGATCATGCTGGATATCGCGACAACTAGGACACCACCAACGTAGTCCACTTCTCGCAGTTGCGCAAGGATGCCGACGCGCTGCTGTCGGTGCGGGACAGGATAACGAAGGCTTATTGAGCCGATAACCAGAGTCACGCCAATGAGCATCAGAGTTATCCAAAACAGCCACCTCCAATCGGCGCCGACGGAAATGACTGCTCCCAGGACTGGACCTATTGCCAGTCCAATAGCGGATGCGAGATTGAAGAATCCAAGCCATAACCCTCGTGTGTCAGCTGTTGTCAAATCCAAAATGATGATTACTCCAACAGATTGTCTCCCGGCGGCGCCGATACCCTGAAGAAGACGTGCCCCAATCAAGGAATTCATGGACTGTGACCGTGCGTGTCAACAAAAACCGCATTTCACGCCATCGAGGATGCGAAGGACACCCACCGTGGCTAGCCCGCACCACAGAGTGCCAGCTCCAAAAATAAGCATCGTGCCAAGCAAAACTTGAGCGCGACCAAAGACGTCGCTGAATTTTCCGAGCAGAGTTTGCGTGGCCGTAAAGCCCAAGAGGTATGCCGTTGCGATCCAGTTTTGGTTGGCGAGATCATTGAAGTCGGCACTTATGACATGCATGGCAGTAGTTGAGGTGGTTTCATTGAGGTAGGCGGTAAAGTTACCGATCCACAAGCTGGCCATGATCAAGAAGAATCGAAGACGGGAGACAACGACTGCGGGTTGTTGATTTTGAGGAGCGGCGTCTGGGTGAGTGTGCTTGGAACTGTCTCCAGAGGGTCGGGACGAGGAGGGAGTGGGACAAGCGACCGCTGTCTTCTCCTCGTTGAGCGCCTCTACGCTGTTATACATGGTCGCGCATTGCGATAGAGTATGAGTGGGTGAGGTACTCATGAGAGACGAGAGCATGGAGCGGAAGGGAAAACCTAGTGTATAAGAATCCCGGGATGGATCATCAAAGCATTCGCGAGCGTAAGCACGCGAGAACCAGGGGAGGTCCGAGTGACAGATTTTGGATCAGACTAAGGGACACGACGATGATGTCCGCACCAAGGGGGGAGGAAGGCCGGGGGGACTGACAACACGAGCACACACGTTCCGATCAGAGGGATGATACATATAAGCAGGAGCAAAGGAAACGTACACAAGGATCCGCGGGGGGTCCTGGGACAATTCTCAATTCTCGATCCACTGTGCGGGGAACTAGGCCACACGACTCGCCGAGTGACTCCTGCAACGGCTGACGAAATTGAAAAGGTCCGCTTCGGAAGAGAAGACGGAAACTCTTCCAGATACATGACTGCGGGAGTTGTAGAAAAAGGCAAGTCAGCGAGAGGAAGGCCAAAGCAAGTGTGGACGAGGGGGCCTACGCAACCGATTAGCCTAATAACACGTTGAAACGTACGGTCCGCGGAAATCACTGCGCCGTTTGCGGACTTGGTGAGATCTGGTAAAGCGAGATGAGAGCGCGCATAAGGCCAGTGACGGAATAAGCAGAGTCCACCGATAGCGCCAATTGAACGTGGCAAGGTCTTCTCCCAGCCAATATAGCAGTATCCCAGTCGCTACCACTGTCCCGTCCCCGTCCTTTCTTGCTGATCATTCGGTGTCTAACTCTACGAATTTTTCGGTAAATAGATGAGATGGAGGGTCTCGAACTTGAAGTTGAACCTCCGCGACTGCAGTGGCTCCGCATCGAAGTTTGGTTGTTACCCACCGCGCTCTCTTCGGCGTCTCAGCCTTCTCTGTTGCCCACTGGTCGCGATTCCCGCTTCAGGACTCCCAGAGCCCCATCGCACGAGAATGTTCGAATGTTGCCGTCGTGGTATCAAAACGTGTCAGCCAAGAAGTCCATTGTGCAACGCACGCCAGTGCACCCCCCACAACGGACGAAGAGAGCTGGACGACTGCCATTCTCTCTCGTCGTGCCGCGGAGAGCCCCCTCCCTTCCGAACTGCACATGCACATGCTCGTCCGTGAGAACACTGCCATATGGCCGACCCCGCCGACCCAAGCTGCCATCTCAGGGCTACATTTACGAAACACACACTTTTCCTGCCTCACCTGTCTGGGCCCTCTCTGGGCTACGACATCTTCCGCTCACCACTGGCAGCCGTGGATTCGCCAAAGCTCTTACCCGGACCGGAGCGGAGCAACACGGAGTCACGGACGTGCTTCAAGTAGGCTTTCAGATCAATGCCCGGTGGTGACGACAGAGATATCAGAGCTCCAACATGCGGCCGCGGTGAACCCGTGCGACATGGCAACACCCTTGTCCGCGGCGCTCGCACTCGTCACTGACTCCTCCGGCGGGACGTATTCAGTCAAGTATTACCGTTGTTCCGTTAATCCAGGCGCTCAGCTACCCTGGATATCACGACCCTGATCTGCGTTGGACAATTATCCGTCGGGTGCCATCGGGTGCACACTAGTAGGACAGCAACTGTCACAGTCCGACTGCGCTCCAAGTCCCAAATTGGCAGTCGTACGTTGATGCACAACACCCTCGGACACTTCGTCGATATCGATCAGCACTGATGCGTGGGTATTTGTGGCTTGGGCGAGACAAGCTCGTGAACACGATTCACAGTGGAGCACAGTAGATATGGTCATAATGCATAATGTCGGGAGTAACAAAAGTTGCCGCACTATGAGATTTATGCATTAGGAGAGTGCATTTTTGGCTGGAAGAAGTATCTCGATCAAGTGCAGCTCCCCGACACTATGCATTATGCACTATTACCATATGGCCCTTATGAGCATTATAATATCTACTCCAGCCCATCGTGTACTATTGCGTAGCAGCTCCAAGCAAGAAAGATCCTCATACGTCCTCCCTACACGTTGTGACCTCGAATCTCACAGCACTCGGGCTAACGGTGCACTCCTTTTTCGATCACGCACCTGCCGCAGTGCAATCGTGTTTCCCAGGAGTCAGAATGGAAGGATGTGATTGATCCCGCGAACATTCCACGGCTTCCGTCTTTGTGACTTTTTTTGTTTTGTTCGTTTTTGTCACTCATGGTTACCGTTCAAGGCAGAGCATGTAACAAAATATGTGTTGGTGACTAACTCGACCCACGTTGTCCGCACGTTCTCGACAACGACCGCTGGGAATGGCCGAGGGTACCATCTTGTCATGAAATTGATCTTTGCGTTATTTATTTTCTCTTCCATCCAAAGATAGCGATCGTGGGTCTGGCTTCACGTTCCTTGAGATCAGTTCCCATCCCTGAGTTTCAACGTGTACAACCACCGAGGCTTCCGACGGCTGGACTTTGATCCATCTGGGGTAAGTGGTCGTCGTCATACAGATGAGTTTTATTTGGCATCAAGGCGTCTCGCCGGAAATCCCAGCTGATTCAAAAATTGATAATGAGCGTGAGATACGATGCTAGGTGTTTTGACCTCTCGGCCGCTAGCGTGGTATGTGAAATGAAATCCGCATGCGAACGCTTTGGCTGGCAACGTACCGTAAGAAGAGCACATGTTCCCAGATTCATAAAACCTTCTAGGGGATAATCTCGGATAACGATTCAGTCTTTGCCACAGCCTTTTTTTTCTTTATTTTTTCTTCTGCAAATATCACTCCGCGAGTTCGGGAAAGGGATCAAGCTAGCTGTTCAGGACTTTGACTTTAATTATTCCAGCTGGGCTCGGGAGCGAGCGTCGGCCTGTGCCGGTTTCGCAGGACTACGCTGGAACCTCCACCAATAGCACTGGAGAGTAGTGCAGGCGTTACGCGAGGCACCGCTCAATGTGCGCCCACAGTCTCAGTCCCAGCAATGTCCTACGACCGCATTATTGTTGGTTAATGAAGTCTTCCTGGGTTCCCAGAAGCCTGTTAGCGGGTAGTTACACCTCATTAACGGATGAGTCCGCCATTAGTACACACAGTCCACACTTCCAGCTGGGATAAACCCATCTAATGGACGTTACCTGAACACAATGCACTTGGAAAAACACCCACGCGGTGAGTAACGGATGATGTGAAATGCATTCTAGATGTTTCAGCAAACAATGCCATGAGTCCGTTGATTACGATAAGAAGAGCATGTGGCGAAAGTTCGGGGTCTAACAAAATGACAATGGTCCGATCTACCAAGGCGATCTTCGGAGGCTGGTGCTCGAAGAAAGCGAACCACCGTTTGTGAGCTAGAGTTGTCGGATTAGACACAAGCCTAATGGCAGAGCACAAAAAACATTGCGCACCGCAATATTGATTTGTTTATGAACGAGGCAGAGGTCTGCGGAAATCGGATCAGTTGCTTCGGGATCTACTGCGTAATAGGACGACATACAGTCAACATATGACATCGCACCGTTATTTTGGTCCTCGACTAGCATGTCGCTAAACTCTATTTCCATCCCGTCCATATTCTGACGGACTGCAAGCATCTTTGGAACGCGTCCACGTTGCCCATAGCGGTGACCGAGGACATACCGAACCTGTTGGGACAGCCGCGTGTCCAGAACAGGGAGCTCCATCTACATGAATAGCATTGAGAGTAATCGTCCGTCATGTTATTACAAAACTGACCAGATGGCTCGGATCCAAGGCGACTATATCATCAACGCCGAACAGGTCCAGGAGTACCTTAGGTGAGACACTTGCTCCCACCCAGAAGATCATAAATTCCTCGTTGTCTATCAATTAATCATGAGTTGGTATCATTGCCAATCGCGGATAGCTTCTCTGAGATACCTATGAGATAGACGCCATGACCCTCCATGAACATGTGACTGTCTCGCATAAGCGACGGCAAGTAGACCTGGCCAGACGTGGCTGCATTGTCGTCCAAGTCATGAAGAGCCAGAAGGCGGGGATAGAGGTGCTGCATCGTGTTGCGGACACTCATCGAAAAGATCTTCTGAGAATAGTAATTTCGAACGTCCGCGGAAACATTACGTCCTATACCCAATTATGAGCCGAAATCCTCTCAACTACCACAAAGACAAGCCTTTTAGGGGTTTGGACTTAGTTATTGCTAGAATGTAGAGTGGGAGCGCTCGGAAGGCTTCCGGTATTATCAACTGCGAGTTGTCTCAGAAGCGCACAGGAATCAAGACTTGACTCGCTCACTTGTGATGGCGCTGTAGCCGCTGCACAGTTCCGCCTGTATCCAAGTAGAATCGATGAACATTTATCTGTCAGATCTTCTCTAATTTGAGCCATTCGTCGCAAAGACAAGCTCGCCATCGCTGTTCGAAAGTAATACTAATTTAACGAGCTGTCATCAAGATTGGCAGCAATAACTCACCGTCTCGAGCAAGATAGCACACCACAGCGTCCATGTCAGCATAGCGGAATACGTTACCAGCCAATGATACCACTTGCACAGCAAGATTGCACGTTCGCACTCGGCGTTGGCCACCAATGGAGGTATACAGCACCGCGCACTGCAAGTACGCGTATTGGCGTTCATCCAACGTCCGAGAATGCTCGATCAGTGCGGACACGGCCTTGTCGGAATCAAGAACACCAAATGCCAGGTCCGTGGGTGAGCGTTTTTGAAAATTCCCATAGTATTTTGATACTCGCAGACCTTAGACAAACGAGATGGAAGCGTGAAGTAAGTCGAAGATACGGAACATTACCATGAGAACAACGAATGCGCATTACACAACTGAATGCGTTGGTTCGCGTCACCAACCTCCGAAGCTGAGAGGCTAGTACGATTTGATCATGTGCAGGGTTATATCGAGGATGGAAGAACAGTTCTCCACCAGTAATAGAAGGAATGATACCTGTGCATACCTGTGTCAGATTCCTTAAACAGAAGGTTGAAACTACCATACCAATCGAGCCAAGGTCAATAGCTCTACTCATCCCCAAAAACATACTCACACCAATGCCTTCGTCGGAGCATTCCTCGGCGATGTCACGCCATGCCTGTACCCGAGGAATAAAGAGCGTGCGTTCTTTATCTGTACCGTAAACTTGGCTCTCATCCGTCAGAGGTTCCAAAGCACCCGGGCCAATCGTAGGCATGGTGCACTGGAACACGACAATATGACCCCCTCGACCAGCCTGTGGGAGTGTTATAATGGTATTCTTGTAACATGAAACCCAGAACTACCAAGGATGCGAGTCCAGCTACAAGAGCTCCGCCGAGACACGACTCTCTGATAAGAGTCTGACTATTACGTTCCGCTAGGGAACCTATCAGGTTCTCGACCGCTGGCCTACCGCGATACGTCAGACGGAAGACGAGGACTCCTCAGTCTTAAACACACCTTGACTCCCATGGGTCAACGAATAGTCCATCACGCAAAGGAAGGAAGATCTCTTCCAAATCCGCCACTATGAGCTGATTTGCTCGAGGGAGATCTGCCTAGTGAACAGTTAAGCGGAATTCGGTGGATCATTCTGGCTACCCTTACAGACAGGTTATAAAAGTGAAGCGTTTGGTCAAATGTAAGAATCCCAACTCTGCATCCCTGTGGGAAGCAGGGCTCAAACGTGGATCCGTCAGTAGCAGTACCTCCATACAGAACGTCCAGGAGAATATTGCAAACAGACTGAAGAAAACCAGACTCCACGGCGTTGATAGAAACGTCCAGGGCAAACAGATAATGTAACGGGACTGGCTTTCGCGGCGTCGATGGTGGTGGTTCGGGGGTGAAGTAGGTGGGCGCCAACTTGGGAAGAGGAGGTGGTGCCCAATACTCATCAGATTCGACAACAAAGTCAACTGTACCCTTGTTCAACTCGGGGCGATTAGCGTGGTCCAAGCGCATGAAATTAGCATCTAGGTTGCTGAAATATTCCTGTGAAACTAAGCGGTTGTCTAGCCCGTGAACTAAAGAGCAATCAGAGTTACAGCGAACCTTCTGTTTCGTGGGAGCACAAATTGCATTTCCATCTGCTGCCACCTGCGACCCACATACACCAGGGATTGATATACCCCCTGCACTGGGCACATCTTGCAGGACCACTCGGCTCGCAGTCGACTAGAGGAACGGACTCTTCTCGAGTGTCGAGGTCTGCGAACGGTTGCACCACTACAGCGAGGGGTATATCACATTCTCGAGTGAGATGGGCTGAGTTGGGTAAGTTCCAGGTCGTGACACGTATATGCTTAGGATTCGAGTTGCCTGTATCACGAGTGCGTCAGCAATGATAACGCTAGGGTATGCTGCAGACTTGGAGAGGCGAGACAAAACAAAAACCAAGCGCCTCAATACTCGTAACCAACTCCCGATTCGTAAAGTACTGGATTGACCCTCACCTTGATCAAAGGCAACAAAGTCTGTTGTAGAAAGCGGTGGATTATTCCCCGGTAAAGTCATATACATCTGCTCCTCCCATGTTTCCTTGTCTGTTTTGATGGAATCTATTGGGGACGGAATCTGGTTGAGGTCGATACGGGCGCGTAGACCTGCAACAGTAGCTGAGTATCGCCGAAGAGTTGACAAAGTGTCCCGACCTGCCTCTGTATGGCTCCCCAGCGCTGTGTGGAGGTTGTGGTATGTGCTGAAGTGGCATGCGGACAAGAAGAGTGGTGGTAAATAATGTACAGAGCAGACCCGGCTCATTCGTTGCGGATGATACTGTACGTCGGATTTCTGAAGCAATACATACATTGCCAAATCGAGGCATGTGTTCAGCGCCGCGCAAACTTAGCCGGAGCTTAGTCTTCTGACATTCATCATAGTGTGTCTCGCAACTCATGCACACGACATAACCATCCCCTACAAACGCGCGTTCACCGCGTCTTCTTCCCACATACACCAGATGAGACCCTGATCAGGAGGTATGCCAGATCTCACCACCTCTTCATATGCCCTCTTCACATTCTGCGCTCCACATACCCTGCGAATCGTAATCCCCCAAGTTTTGCAATCCTGCATGAACCCAGACCACGCGTGCTTTTGCAATCGCGTGATCTCTTCAACAGAAAGCTGTTTCCTCCGTCTCGCAAGCCACTCTGGCATGAAGAACAATTCGAGGGTTGACGGGGCACTTTGTGAAGAGAATTTATTTGCAGGCCACTCTGCCACCGAGTCGCTCTTCGATGATGGCGACAAGTTGGTGAGGCCGAGTGCAACAGAACCGACGAGGTCCAACTTGGCATCAGCGAAATGTTTGGATACTCTGGAGTTCAAGCTCTCGTTACCCGCAAGGTCGATGTAAATCCACTTTTGCGACGGTTCGTTTATCACGGTCGCGTTTTCGAATCCATAGTACTCCAATACGTGGTCATACAGACCGAGATTTTTTGTGAACTCGGAATTTTTTCTGGATGTAAGGCCAACAACCTGTTTCATGGAACTGCTGTTGCCCGAAGTGGCCCCCCGCTTACGGATGAGGTAGGCCAGACAAAAGGCTGTTTTAGCTGACGCAGAGGAAATGAGAATTCGGGAAGCGCCTCCACGATATTGTGAGGCATTGAACCAGTCTTCGCACCAGAAGGAAGTCCAGAACAATGGACGGTAGAGCATAGTGAGATCCTCTACACTGGGTGACGAATCGTACAGGGGATCTGTAGAGCATCTGGTAATTTGGTTGTAGGGTCTTCTGTCTAAAAACAGTGAAAAACAACACGGAATTATTGTAGGGCAAGACAATACCTTTGGGTAAATGGGGGCGAGAAACCGCAAATGCATACCGATTGACGTCTGATGGTGAAACCGAGAAGACGAGGAAACGTGTCGGCGCAAAGTAACCGTAAACCCGTTCGCCAACGTGAATAGCTAGATGCGTTGAAGCGATAACAGTCCCAAACCCCCACACTGGGGTCACGCCATGGGTACTTGGTGATACACCTGATTCTGGAGCTTCTGGCGCCTTGTTGAAATCGAAATATCTACGTAAATACACCTCCATCTCAGTGTGTCACTCCGGAACGAAAACAGACAAACCGGAAATGAGGAACCTCGCCGAGCGCTTGGTAGGTAACATTGTTGGCAGAATATCCAAATCGGTCAACCTTGATTAGTACGTGGTTGACAGGCAGAACAGCGGGAACGAGTGACTTGGCCAAGACTGCTGTGTTGGAATCTTGGCCAGAGGAGAGACGAGGATGGCAAATGGTTAGGTTAAGTTGAGTATTCATGTGGTCAATCAAGTTGGTAGTCCGGCTACGCCCGAGCCCAATCGCGAAGAATCTGAGTGAGTGCAAGATAATTGGCTTGTGTCAATGATCGGCGATAAGCCCGTTGCATGGGGTCCCGGGCGATATATGTTGGCATACTGTACAGTTGAGAGCACAAATGGGGCGAAACTTGGACGATTCAGTCTCATCGTGTCTGATTTATTCTATACAATTGTTGCCAATTTCAGTGTGCGTGCCAAGGGTACCAAGAGGATATACCGCCAACGGGTCGGCTAGCATAGCGTAGGTAGGTTATGGGTCCAAATAAGAAGAAGAAAAAAAGCCTCGGTCGTCCTCGAGAAATTATCGCCGCAAGCCAACAGTCTCATAACCCAGACAAAGAGCTCGATAAGGCACGGTACGGTCATCGGAAAGCGAATGGATTCGATAACGAGTGATGCCAGAAATTCTGCTGATGGACAACAGTGATGTGTAGGGTATTGCGAGATGCAGGAAAGCAAGTTGGCAACGGACATGGTGTGTTGCGCTGCAAGTCTAATATGGGGGATGTTTGAATTCGTCGTTGATGGCCTGTGCTTCAGGATCGAATTCTTCGCTTTGGATAATTCTTCCCGCAGCATCATAATCTACATCCGGGCGATTTACAAGAGAATTCATCTAACGACTCGATCAGCAAAGACACCCATTGTATCTGGAGGACAAACCTGTATGTGGACGCTATCTCCTTTTTTCACAGAGAAGTGGTGGGGAGGCGTCGAATTTGGAGGTGTGCGGAATGCAACCGTTGAATGAGCAGTGGAACTACATAGCAGATGTGTCAGGAGAGCGAAAAGTGCATATTCGAATATACAGACGTAAACCCCTCTGCGTTCTGGAAGGTAAAGTTCGTCAATCTCCGGACCACTCGACAAGCCACGATCTGATCCAGAGAGTTAGCCTAGATAGGACGAAGTATTTCGATCTGTCTACTTACAGTAGATGCAATTGCAGCGGGAACATTTGCGATGATAGACATAACCGCATTCAAGTTAAGCAGCATGAAAATCTAGAATTGAGGCCAACAATCAGTCAGCATGGTAGCAAGTAGTGACACAGAGCATGATTGTACTCACCGTCGCAAGGAGGTTCGCCAAGAATCTACAGACGCAGATTTGTTAGCTCTACCTAAAGCCAACTTGTTCGAGTGCATATATGCGGGCTCACGCGATGACAAAGTAGATCAACCCGTCGCCGAATATTAGGTTGATGAGTTTGGACCGGCCACTAGCAGGGAAGGCAAGTTTCCAGCCGGTCAAGCACAGGACGGTGAAATCGAAAACCATGGAATATATGAAGCTAATAGCAAGGATTTGGTTGTCGGTGTACGTGATGACACAAGTGTCTTGAATCCAAGTAGCCTTGAGGAGAACCCCTAGAGGGTGAAATATGTAAATGTCCAGTGCACTGTCAAACTACTCACCATGTAGCAGCAACGACCAGTGGCCAAGAATAACTAGAATCAGGAAGGTCACGATATACTTATTTTGTGACCACACGGCCATTCTGAAGAATGTAAGGGACGATATAAAAGGATCTCAGTCAACCGACTTACGTTCTGATCGAAAGATTGATAGTCGCCAGGCCGATGGCGGCATTGCCAAATACTTGGTTGAACATATACAGGCCTTGGCAATCGATTTCTGTCTTGACGTTGAGGGCAACGGCACTACTTGGAGCTTTAAATCGGCACGACACAGATTGAAGAGAGACTCACATTCCAATGAGGGCAAATAATAGACAATAACGACCCGCAAAATAAAATATCTGGGGTGGGCGTGTCACCGAGTGACCATTGGTGATAGACGGACAATCCTACCAATGGCCATTTGAACTTTCTCTTTCCAGAGAGGAATTCCCAATCGAAGTTCAGCGAGGTGACAACCTCCCATCTAGAGATACCATGAGCGAGGGGTGCGTATATGCGGAACTCCGAAACATGACTTGCATATAGATACCCAAGAGGGCATGCATAAAATTATTGAAGGCGACTAGCGATGACTTTTGTCAGTACGAGGGATCACATGGGGTATCCTGACCCACCGGCGTCGGCCTGTATCTCGGCTGAAGACTGCCAGTCGACCATCAGAGGATGTGTTAACTAGGAGATCTGATGGCAGCGAGGGAGAGGGGCTGATATGGCGGGCACTGGTGGAGACCACTCTTAAAGCTTTAAAGGGTGTTGCGCATTTGCCGCATCTGCCGTTAGGCATCTGCGATGGCGTTTAGGTGACCAGCAGCCTTTATCAATCATTTTTACTCCGTGTGTTCGTATCTGTTTCAGATTTTGAATGGAATGGAAAGGCAATTGCCACTCACGCCCTCGTTACGAAATCCGATATTGGTGCTTCTTTGATGCGGCAGACAGGTCGCCGACTGCTTAATTATAGACTTCGAAGGCTTTCCTGGTCGAGCATGTCAGGGAGTCATGATAGTCCCTGCAGTCGTGATAGATTCAAACCTCGTCAGACAGTGCTGAGCGTGCAGCAGGGACACGGAAACTCTACCACAGACCATCTGAGAGCCGTGACTGAGGAACGGCTAGGAAAAGAAGGGTCGTTTCTGCTCTAAATCTTTTAGGGCTGCTCAAATTTTCATGAGTTCAGGTCTGACAGGTCAGGTCAATGCGATGGGGTGGGTGTTTAGCGAAAGCTGCCGACGCTACAGGTTGCGACAGTCGGACAAGTGGACTAGCACTGCGCGGGGCCGAGCAGATTCCAGGGGACGGCGGCCTCGCCGGCCGTCTCCAACAAAACCGAGTTGCAGGTGCTGCAACCTCTCCGCAATGTCGATGCGGCGGCGATTCACCAACGAAATTTTACAGAATCGTATTGCATTTGCAGAACGTCGGAGTGTGGTCTCTAAGAAATGTTTGACGTTCGCCAGGGTCTTGAATTTACATTTACATAAGATCTAGCACTATCCGAGGATATCCGACTACAGGAATCAATCGATCATGAACCTTTTTGAAAACACGCTGTTCCTTCAACTTCATCTCACTTTTTTTTTAAAATCCGCAAGGGATGTTTGATGGATTTGTGGATACTGAAAAGCAACAGAGCGCCCGGATTCCGCGCAACAAAATCGCCGCGACCGACCGGCGCTCGCAGCCTGCTCTTCTTGATCCGAGCCTATCGATGTATCGATTTCGGTGGTACTTGCATTCGGCAACATGTGGCAACTATGTGACACTTGTCGGGAACACGCGTGCATGCGTGCCTGGAGGGGATAGAGGGAGCGGGAGATGGGGGCTCGTACGAAGGAGAAGTACGTTCTGATTGACCAAGTTCATGGGTACTTGTCGAACAGGTACTTACTAATCTGAGCTCCCGGACCAGGACAGAAATTATTATTTTGATGAGTGCACCCCAAATTCTCCGCTATCCTTTTTTTGATCATGGGATGGCCCCGGGCAGGTTCGCCTTACCATTATTAAGGACAGGAGCGAAATGAAATGCCGCTGGGCTGAGGTCCCACAACTGTTGGCAAATCAAGTCTTGTCATGGTCTGTCTGTAGGCTGGGTCAATGCCCTGAAGCGGCATTGACGAGGAGTTATTATTTGACCCATCGCGAAACTCCTATCTCGCTGTCTTGGGATCCCGTCTAATTTTTCCTAAGTGGGTATTTCTGGTTTTACTCAGGAACGCTACGCTTAACGTGTCTACATGCCCGTTGATGAGGCTTCGGTATTCCAAAGCTGGACTACCCAATTGGGCCCTGACCAAATCAGTGTCTCCCCTGATTCAGATTTTCCTGCTAAGCCAAAGCTACTTACTGTCACTTGGTCACATCACAAGACGCGTCGTTGGAGAAAGTTCATTCAAGGTGTCAGTAGCAAATCGAAACATGCATGGCAAGAACAAACCGATCTATCATAGAGGAAGAGTAGTGGGACAGCATCTGAAGCGGGTTACAATATTGGTCCTGGGTGGTCAGGAACTGGTCGTAACCGGTCCTTCTGCTCACCAGGTTCTCGGCCAAGTCCATTCACTGATCTGAGGGTTGACATTTCTACCAGCTAAGCTGGTACCTTTCAAAGAATCTTGGGGTCACTCAAAGTGCCAACACCCGGGCGCCTCTGCGGTTTCTTCCTTCCGTCATTGTGGTCCAGCCTATATCCACTCTCCATTGCCGCCAAACCTTGCTTGGATTAGGGGCACTTGGCTGGTAAAATTGACAATGTTGTGCGACGGAGTCCCATGACTCTTCCCGTAGTGTAGGAGGTGCCGACACTTGCTGGTAAGTGCTAAGTACTACTACTACTATGCTATACTATCACTTAAGAGTGGCGCGAACAACCCGCACTTCCTAAGTGTGACACGTCAGTCGGCGTTTGTTGCGGAAATCAAGCACACGCATTATGAACGTAGAAGAAACCTTATCCAGTAAGGTGATCTTGATTTCTTCATTGAGAACCGGATCTTGGGTAGACCTTAGCCTCCGGGGAGTCGAGAGAACAAGGCAGGGCTCCTCAATTGGACGCGTTGAACCTCGATTGCGTGGACCAACGGAGATTACGTTGGTTCGTCGGAAGGTAAGCCAGCAAAGATGGTCCGAAGAATGATCGCGACGCCTTCGGACTACCAAGCGTCATATTGCATTAGCGCCGTCCAGTGATCATGTCCGTTACTTTTCAAGTACTATGCATTTCAAGCACTGGAAGCCGCTTTAGAAGAGTCTTGCGTATTAATAGATGCTGTGATCCCTGGTTTCCGAGTCAGTGCGGAGTCGGAGGTGAGTAAATTCTCAGCATGGTTATGGTGCATACTGTATCGGATCTACCCTCGATCGAACGCAGGTTTGCTGTTTCACCTCCGTGTAACCATCTTGGTGCCGTCAAGCAACCCGCCGAGGATGTTTTGGCACTGGTATTATCACCGCGCGTTCGGCTTCCTTGGATCGAATGTCCTGTGTTATTCACTGAGGGCGCCGTTGACGGACACAGAAGCGTATCAAGGAGCATTTATGGGGTAAATCGACGGAGAGTTTTTAATGCGGGACTCTTGGTAGATTGCTTCATCCTGCTTTCCCTTCCTTGTCTTGTTTCAAGCGCCCTTTGCGGCTTGGCCATTCGTTCACCTCTACGAACTCTATCCCGTCCAAATGACCAACTGGCAGTCGCTTTTGGAGATTTCGACGGACTTAGGTGAGTTGATGGATCTATCAACTTCATGCATCTGCCAAAGCAGACCGTTTTGCAGTGGTTTTCGACAGACTGATGCATGCGTTGCTGGGTCTCTATGGGTAAGCCCAGACTGTCGAGCATCTCCGACGTCAAGTTGAGAGCACCTTTGCTACCAGGTGGGAGATCATGCTCACTCTCGATTTCGACTGGGCGGTTATTTCCGGGAAAAGAAATTTTCGTTGGCCTCTTGTAAGTCTAACGTGTGTAACGAAAAAAAAGTGCAAATGACGATGGCCTATTGTAGATGTTCTACTTCGCCGGGCGATATCTGTTGTTATTCGCAATGATCGGAATGTAAGAACAGTTGTTCCTCGTCTCGAGCATAGTTGACCCCCCATTACAGATTGATTTCTCTTGACACACCGACGTTTGTCCAATACTTTTGTCTCTGCTGATGGTACTGAAAGGGAAAACACAGAAAGGTCAACTGCCAAGCTCTGTATGTGTTCAACCAGGTTCGTTGTCATTCTAGCAGTAGAGTGGGGGAAACAGCTAATTTTCGCCAAGCTTGCCGGTGACTCCGCACTCGGCCTGGCTAGTATCAATCTTTCACTTCGCACGCAAGTTTTTACCATCTCTCGTTCATTCCATACGCCACTCATGCGAGCATCACAGTATAGCAATTTGGTCTCAAAACAAGTGGATAGTTGGTATCATAGTCCTGCTTATCCTTGGCCACTGGTCCCTTATTCTGCAAGGTGTGTGAAAGCATTTCGAGTACTCCAACGCATGCTGATCTCAGTATTAGGTGTGCTACTGAAGGTGGTCTGGGTCCAAGGCGTTGGTTGTACGATCGTCAAGAGTAACACGACCATCCTCGCCGCTACATTTATCTATTCCATGTGTTTCGATCTTATTGTTCTCTGCCTGACTGCGTACAGATTAGCGTGGACTCGACGTGTCTCTGGCACTTCCGGAATCCACAGTAAGCTGGTCCGCATGGTATTCTCTGACGGATTAGTTTACTTCATCCTTGCGTACGTTTTTCGTATCTTCGCAGAGTTATTTGGCATTTATGTATGGGCAGTTTCTTGGCAAACCTGTTGGCTACGATATTCATGATCATCGACCTAAATGCCGTCATGGGTGTCATATTCAATGTTCCTGCGGCCATGGCCTCGACAGTACGTTTTCATGTCATCGTCACTGGATGCATCAAATTTCTTCTCTTCTACCAAAGATAATGGCTTCGCGCGTAGTCCGTCGGCTCTATAACTTCAATCTAGCTACCCCTGAAATATAGTAAGCAATATTTTTTTACTCATTTACCAGCAGTTCATTTGAATCATTCAGTCATTCAGATGAGAGATCAGGCGGAGTGGTGTTCGGGAATCCATCCCACTCACGCGCTAGACCCGCGAGAGAGCCTACGGCCATTCATGTGGAAGTAAGTGAGTGGTTCTCGCGACATCATGGTCACTTCAACGTTTACACCGGCAAGTAGACACGCACCGTCAAACACATTCACTATCCGATGTCCCACAGTACACCATGAAGCCTAGCAGCGACTTCATGTCCCTCAATGATCCCGAGGAACATGCTAAGGTCGCTCATGTGTTCTGAGTACCCTATAATCCACCGAGTCAGTTTTATATGTGATCTTCCTGCAAATGATACTTGAAGTATGCGTTCGGGAAGGGTGAACTTGTCATGTGTATCCCCGTGATGCGCTATACGTAGAATTCTAGTCATTCTTTTGAGCTTCGAAATTCCATTCCAATCGTTTGAATTCGTATTCAGCAAACTTTCACTTTGAATCTGAATCACCGACAGAGATGACAAATGAGACAGCGTTGTTGCATTACTGTAATATTGGATCAGCCGGAGTACGATCTGTGACTGTGACTATCTGTGACGTACGTGTTTGACGCGTCTTGTTGGTGGCCATTTCGCTGTTCCCCTAATAATCAGGACGAGATTTGAGACGATGCCGCTCGTTCGTATAGAGCTATCCAATTTTAAATCATATCGGTGAGTTTCCGCGCTGCTTATTGTTCGTACAGTGCGATATATCTCTACAGCGGTCACCAAGTCATCGGCCCATTCAAGAACTTTACCTCCGTCATCGGCCCAAATGGTGCTGGAAAGTCCAATCTCATGGATGCCATTTCCTTCGTGCTCGGTGTAAAGAGTGCCCAACTTCGGAGTAGCCAATTAAAAGACTTGGTTTATCGAGGTCGGCGCCTCGCGCGGGGTCCCACTGACGGCTCGGAGGATACTCAGGATCAAGACGACGCGCAAGACGACAGCGACGAAGAAGAGGGTCAAGGCGAGGGCACCGCAAAAAAAGCTTGGGTCCTTGCCGTATATGAGGATGAGAATAAGAAAGAATGGTTCTTCCAGCGCACGTGCGTCTCTCGTGTTATTGCCTCTGCCTGTGGATCTCACCATCTCATAGCATTTCTACCACCGGTGCATCCGAGTATCGTCTCAACGATAGGGTTGTCACGTATGCTGCCTACAATGCCGCTCTCATCTCGCACAACATCCTTGTCAAAGCAAAGAACTTCCTCGTTTTCCAAGGAGATGTAGAAGCTGTCGCCTCCCAATCTCCGCGAGAACTTACCCGTCTCATCGAGCAAATCTCTGGTTCCCTCGAGCTGGCGCCAGATTACGAGAAGGCAAAGGAAGCGCAAGAGCGAGCTACCGAAAACGCTACATTCAATTTTACAAAAAGGAGGGGTATTACTGGTGAAATACGACAGTATAAAGAACAAAAGGGTGAGGCAGAGCGCTTTGAGAGTCTCTGTGAAGAAAGAGTTCGTACCTTCGTGAGAACCATCACAATTCTCGCTTATATGCGCATTCTAGGACGATCTCATCTTGCGGCGAATCCTGTACAAATTATTCCATATCGAAGAAGCTCTGGAAGCCAACGCCAGAGACATTCAGAAGAAGTCACGGGCCCTTTCAGGATTACGCGCAGAGCAACAACAACATGACAAGGCACTGGAAGATGCTCGTGCTGATCAAGCCAGAGCTCGCACGGCTGTCGTTAGGGAAGAAAAGAAAGTCAAGAAGGCGGAGAAGACCGTCGAGTCCAAAGTCGGTTGACCTTCACTTTGAATTCAAGTTATTTGCGTTCTGACACCTGTTTAGGAGCCTGACTTGGTCGCAACCGATGAGAAAATCAAGCATTCCACTAGAAAGATGCAGAATGCCCATGCCACACGTGAACAAGTTGGAAAGGATGAGGAGCGCCAACGAGCCAAGCTGAATACCCTTCGCCGTGACATCCAAACTGCGCGTAGAGCCGCGGATGAAGCTACAGGTTTGTCATAATGTTTATTGTGTACGGGGGATTCATCTATTCTCGGCGTGTCACACCATCAGAGGCATATCGTCGGGCATCTCAAGATAATACAGCTTTGAGTGAAGAGAGTCTTGCCGAGTACCGCGCTCTGTGAGACCATCCCATCTCTGTGAAATGAGTACGTTGCTCACCTTTTCTGAATCAAATCAGAAAAGCACAAGCAAGTATATTGGCAGTGTCCGAACGCCAATCGCTCGAGACGCTCGGAAGAGAAGAAAAGACTGCCTCACGTACGCTTGGCCAGCTGAAGGGTCAAATAGAGGAGATGGAAACCAAAAAGAACAAATTAACTGAAGATACAAATGCCCAAGGGGAGAAAAAGACAGAGGTAACGCGATCAGCACTGGTATTAAGTTGCCTGATGGAATTCGTTAGCTTGAGCAAAAACTGGCAACTTTGCAAGCTGACTTGGCCCGTGTTAAGCAAGAATATGACAATCATCAGAGTGAACGGACCCGCATAGCGTGAGTACTGCATGATTACTAGTTCATTTTCCCCTAGCACAGAGACTTAACACTCTTCTTCAGCCGCCTCGAAACGGAAGCAAACGAAAAGCTTACTGATGTGTATCAGCGCCTCCTCCAAGCAGGTATTGATAGGACCGAAACAGAACGGGAGGTGAAGCTCAAAGAGACTCTTGCAAGCCTGCAGCGCGTCTTCCCAGGTACGTTTTTACTTGCAATTTCAAGTCTTAGAGTTATCCCTAACCCCCCCTTTTCCGTAAATATAGGTGTCAGAGGGCGAGTCGTAGATCTGTGCAAGCCCACGCAGCGAAAATATGAGAGCGCCGTTTCCGTAGTTCTGGGTAGGAACATCGACGCGGTAGTCGTTGACGAGGAGAAAACAGCGATCGAATGCATTGAGGTTGGTTCCACGTGCCTATGCATCTCTATCTTGACTTACACTATCTTTAAGTACCTGCGCACCCAGCGAGCTGGGCAAGCAACCTTTTTGCCCCTCGACACGATCTCTGTGAAGCCTGTTAATGACAAATTCCGTTCCTTTGCCAAAGGGGCTCGACTCGCCGTCGATGTCATTCAATACGAACCTGCTGTTGAACGGGCAATGCACCATGTGTGTGGGAATGCTCTGGTATGTGACACAATGGATGTAGCCAAGTATGTATGTTGGGAGAAAGGTCAAGAGGTTAAAGGTAGGTGCAAGAAAGGCGCGGAGGAGCGAGAATAGCCTGGCCTCATGCGCATTCTTCAGCTGTTACACTCGAAGGGACAATCATCCATAAAAGCGGGTTGATGACGGGTGGTCGAAGCACGCATGGGTCTGGAAAGAAGTGGGAGGAAAAGGATGTACAAGGTTTGTTCGTACTTATTCAGTCAGGTAGTGCCCCATTTACACAGGATACCTCAGGCCTTGTCCGTCTCCGAGACAACCTCCTTGCACAACTGCAGGAACTCAATCGTTCAAAGTCGCGTGGTAAAGCAGATGAAAATATCATTGCTGAGATCACGAGGTTGGAGAGCGCTATCACAGTAACCAAGGATGATTTGGTTCGTATACCTACGCTTTGCGTTGTATCGTCTGCGGGTCGATGACTCACGAGATCGCAGAGCGCTTGTAAACTTCGCCACAACGGCACCAAAGATGAACTTAAACATGTCGAGCGTGAGCTCAAGAAGCTTGCACCCGACCTCAAAAAAGTCAGCAAACAACTAAATTTCTTCTTATTTTTATTCTACGACTCCTCCCTCTGCATAGGCTCAAACCGCACATGCCACGCTCGCTTCGCGCATGTCAACGCTCCAGTCGATTATCGACGAAGCCGAGCACGGCGTCTTCGCCTCTTTCTGCGCCAAGATCGGCGTTGATCACATCCGGGAGTATGAAGAACGTCAGCTTAGAGTGGCAGAAGAGGAGAGCCAAGCACGGAATCGATTCGATCAACAGATTGCGCGCTTAACACACCAGTGAGAATTTTACCTCTCATGGACTCGGGCATCTTGTCAACGTTACTGCGTTCGCTTACAGAATTCAGTTTGAGGAAGAGCAATTGCAGCTCACTCAGAACAGACTGGCGACGCTCGAGAAAACTCAAGAAGCTGAGGAAGCGAAAGTCGTCGAGCTGGAGGAGCAGAAACGTCAGATCCAAGCCGAGATTGCATCGGGTCAAGAAGCGATTGAAAATCTCCGGCAAGGGCTTCATGCTCTTAATGAGGCGTTGGAAGAGAAGAATAAAGTCGTGGAACAGGTGAAGAAAACGCATGCGCGCGCGGCCAAGGTGCTTGATCAGGCGCTGAAGGAGATTGGGTCAATGGCTCGTGATTTACCGCGCATGCTTTCATCATTAATTAATTCTTATTCAACCTCAGAACGACGAAATCGAAAAGTTGGCACTTGAACGGTCTTCGATGTATCGTAAATGTCGACTCGAGGACATCAAGCTACCACTTGTAGCAGGTAACTTAAAGAACGTGCCTATGGAAGAGGTGAGAGCTCAAATTATTATGGCATTGAGGTGCTGAAACCGTTGCAGAACCTACGTGATGAAGTGGCCATGGATGTCGATGAGGACGAGGACGGCACTCAACGACCTAGACAAGTACAAGATTACGGTATCGAAGTTGACTTTGCTGCATTGGACGATGAGGAGCGTGCTGTAAGTTTATGTCGAGTGTTCAGTCATGGAGTATGAGTTCAATACTTGCAGAGCAACAATCCAGAAACCCTTGCTGAATTTGATGCATCGATTGCCAAACTAAACACAGACATTGATCGTATGGCGCCGAACCTGAAGGCGATCGAGAGACTGGATGACGTTGAAGCCCGACTCGTCGAGACCGAGCGAGAGGCGGAGAAGGCACGCAAGGATTCCAAGACAGCGAGAGACGAGTTCAATGAGACCAAGCGCCAGAGGTGGGTGGTCTTTCTCGACCGCCAAATTTGCAAGTACGTTGATCGTTGGCGGTAGATGTGAACTCTTCAATAAGGCATACAACCACATCTCTGAACGGATAGATGAAGTATACAAGGACCTTACGAAGGGCAAGAGTGCGCCCATGGGAGGTGTTGCATACTTAAGTTTAGAGGACAGCGAGGTAACACTGGGGAGAGTTAGCCATTTGCTCGTGATATTAATCTGTGTTTCGAATAGGAACCTTACACAGCCGGAATCAAGTATCATGCTATGCCGCCGATGAAACGATTCCGAGATATGGAACAATTGTCGGGTGGGGAGAAAACAGTCGCTGCTCTGGCGTTACTTTTTGCGATCCACAGGTGAGTTCCATTTTTGATATTTCAACGTGTCCTTTTTTATTCCCGTGTCAGCTATCAACCCGCACCATTTTTCGTCCTGGATGAAGTAGATGCAGCCCTAGACAACACAAACGTTGCCAAGATAGCTAACTACATTCGTTCTCAAGCATCGGACTCTTTCCAATTCATTGTCATCAGTCTCAAAGGTTCCTTATATGAGCGTGGCCACTCGTTGGTGGGAATATACCGAGACCAGGATATTAACAGTTCGCGGACGCTCACACTAGACGTAAGTTCTGCCAAGCTTCTTTTTGCTCTATGAGACTGATGGACTTTGAAGTTGACCCAATACGATGAATGAAACAATTCTGAATGGATGCTTCTACAAACAAATCTTGTCGTTATTCTTATTTGCTATCCGTTGATCCTGTTTTGTCCATCTGTTGCACCGTCGTCATCATTGTTTGGCGGTATAATGTAGTTTTGTTTCCGTCACTGCACAGGTTATTATCCCCTTCAAGCTTAGGCTTGACCCCGATGAGACGAAATGAGTAAGTATTGAGCCGCCCCCCAATTGACAAAGCACCCATTCGCCAGTTGCATGCCACGATTCTCTCAGGTACGTTGTTAGCCTTGCGATATTTGTCTGGACTTGCGTTGCTTTAAAGTGGTCCACTTTGCGGATTCGCGGATTCTGTCTTCTTTGCTTCTGTTCGGTCTGAGCCCATCCGTACGCCACTTAAGATCACGATGTCGTTTGCGGCTATCATCGAACACGCTGGACTGGATCCCGGTCATGTGAATGATTGCGTTCATTCCGTCTCTTCTGAAGGTGTGTACGCGCCATCGACATATCACATTCTGGAGTGTTCCCAGCTAATTCCCGATCCACAACGTAGAATGTGACGATCACCAGTTCCGTCGGGCACGACAAGTGAGCATAGTCTAGACGAGCGTTAGTTCGTGATTGTGCGCGTGCTGAACACCGAGTGTTGGATCCCGTAGTATTGAACCTAGAAGTGGCCGCACACGTGAACTTGAAGGTGCTCACCAAGTATGACTCTCGGCATTAACGTTGTTGGGTCATAAACTAGCGAGCTGACGTCGGCTTTGCGTATGGGTACGGACTACTAACGGACCGCTTGCCTTCATAGCCTGCAGGGACTGGCATTCGCCTTTACTTGACGACTATGAACCGCTAAGCTGTTGCGTTGTATGCTCGCTCTTTCCACGCAGAGTGCTTATTCAAGTTTGGACTTGAATATGGTCCGCGCACAGCTTCGGTCCCCGCGTGTGTCAATCACACGAAACTGTGGCAGGCTGAATTCAGATCGCTCCTATAAAGGCGTGATGAGTTATGAACCGACGAGCTTGTGTTCACAGGAGTTGCCGGGAATTCGCTCAGCAAGGCTGCGGGCACGATGAGCACATAGCGCTGCTGTGCGATCACGACCGAGGAGAAATGGTGTGTAGAAGTAGGTCTGTAAACCATATACCTGGTCAGTATATCCGTGGCGTAGTAAACTCTGAGCGGGAAAGACACGACCCATGACGAGCTGGGCACCTGGGTAGTAGGCTCCTAACCAGCTCCTGGACTTGAATATATGGTCAAGTCATGAGATGGGAAGATGGCGAAAACGTCGGCTTACGTAAACCGTTATCCTTGACTTGTGCTGCGCCGACGCCGCTGAGCGAAGCCGCGTTCATTTGCGATGGGTCATTCGTCGTATCCTCGCTCAGCAGTCCTCGTCCTCGGCCAGTCCTCCATTTATTCACTTCTCCCCTCAACACTTTTCGCGCAAGTAGAATCACTTCTCCAAAATGGCAGACTGGCGGAAGCGGAAGCGCTGCTAGGACGGACTGAGGCTGATCTTGCGCAGGGAAGCACGACTTCGGGTGACCAAGTGGGTGGTGTGTGTTACTCGGACTTGTGCGCGCTAACGAGAAATGCACCGAAGGAGACGCTACCCTACTTGCACCAATGTCTCGCCTTTGCGTTCGTGCGTCAGACCAGATTTAGAGAGGCAATAGCCCACTTCGTCAAGGGAGCTATCGATCCTCGCGTCCCTATTTCTTACTTCGATGAACTACGGCCTGCTTTATTCAGTGAACCCCCGAGTCACGAGAAGCATGATAACACAACTCTACGATGTGTCGAGGGAGGTTCTGTCGAGGTCGAGATCTGGGATGGTGTCAGAGAATACATGCCTGATGAAACCAATATCGATGATATCAGTAAGTCAGTTCGCATCTTTCCTTTCCTTTCCTTTCCTTCCTTCCCCCGCCATCCCACACCTTCGCATGTGGTACCCTGTTCCTCCCTTACAAACTTCCAACCACCAATCGACCTGCCGGCAACCAACTCACCCTCTTCCCTCTCTTCTCATGTCTCTCATAACTCTCGTCCCTGCCCTACCATCTGGAACAAATAAAATAAAATGATGCATGGGCACTGACATTCAGTCGCCACCAACTTAGTCAGGAATTATTCTCCCTACTTGCGTCCCAGCGCAATACCTGGTTCACCAGTCGGAGATGAGCCTGCCGACGCAGAGCCATCAACTTCCGACTCCCACATGAAAAGTGGTACGCGCACACATCCAGCAACGATCGCAATGCGTGAAGGGCTGAGAGGAGAAGCCAATGAGATGGTGAAAAGCATTTTGGCTGCTGTATTGGGGAGCGCTGAAATGTGGTCAAGAGATGTCATCGAGGTGCGTATTTTGCTTGTTTTATACTGCATGTCCACTTGGAGCGAGGGGAGGTGATCCAAGGTTCGACCATCATATCTTTCGTGCTGTTCCCATGGTTACCTGGTGTTTTCCTTCCCTGCTGCAATAGCTTATTTTCCTGTGGTGTCTTCTTCGCGATGACCATCATCCGTGCATATCTAGGCAACTATTCTAACTTTGTATCGTTCACCTAGATAACGTCAACAGCCCTTGCCCTTCTCTATGCACATGCACGAGATATTAACTCTCTCTTGGCACTCTTTGCTCCCCCTCCCCGCGCTCCATCTACTTCCTCCTCGCATCCAGTCTCCCAGTCAAGTTCTCGCCCACCCTCACGTCCTGGTTCAACATCGCATACATTTCCTTCGAATGGCCACCAAGTTTCTATCCCATCATTCCCAGTACATACGAGACACACCTCTCACCCTCCGAGACCTACGCTACCATTTCGCCCGGGAATTTTGGCACCCGTGCTTTCACAGATGAACCTCTGGGGTGCTTTGGTGGAGATGTGGAAAGTGTTTGGCGATGGGGAGAGAGTTGTGGATGTTTTAGCTGGGTAAGTGATACCCTATATGATGATTGTTAATCATCCGTGCATGGCCCCGACCGACTTGATACCTGTTTTTCTCTCCAAAAAATATGAAACAGCCTCACGGAAGGAACATATGTCGATGCTCTGGTCGTCGACCCACTCGGGCAGATATTCACAATACTTGCTCCCACTCCGCCTGATCCATCTACTTCGACGATCGGGATCGGCCTGATTCTAAGTGAACATGAGAGATCTAGCTTGATGAAGAAGTGGGCAGCATGGCTTGCTGGGAAAGACGTTGAGAGAGGTCTAAAGGTGCGTATATGCTTTCTATTCCTCATGTCTGTCATTCAATTTACTCAAATACGTGTTTTTTATGCTCGCGTTGGAACGGTGCTTTGATTCTTGTCATACAGTTGCTAACGTCCTCACAACCAACGCGGCATCGCCGACCTACTGGCGCCGCGGGCCGCCCAAGGGATAAAGCGGCAGATCGAGAAAAAGACACGCAAAAGGCCGATGAACTGATCATTCTTTCCGAGCTCCGGAATATTAACGTACTTGCTGCAAAACGATACCTAGCGTGGTTAGTTATTGGTCGAGGACTCGGCAGGGGTGGAAAGGAGACAACGGAGGAGGGGGAGTTGTTCGAGGAACTTGTATGGAACTGCGTAGAGGAGGTCTTGGAGTACGTTGGGGACGAGGGTGTCGGGAGGCTTTGGAGGGCGAAAGGTTCGTCGACCGTATAGATATGCAGAGCGACAGTATGACCGCGGGCTGACATACACTCTACATCTGTTGACAGCGGCGTCGTATGCCTCTTCCCCAAGCAACTCGGCTACGATGTCTTCGCCACCTCCGCCTCCCCCAAAGTCGGATTCGCCACCCCCACCCATTCACCTATCTTTGCAATCGCCGCTGCGCTCACCATTCCTGTCTTATTTCGCCTCGACGACCCCCGACTCCCCATCAAAGCGTGCACGCATAAAGACACTATTACTTCTTCAGTCTCTCAGAGAGGGTAAGAAGCTTGTCAAGGATATACAAGACAGGATCACCAGTAGGGGATTGGATAAAATTCTTGGTCTCGAGATGGCCATTTTGCATTCGAAGGTATGCCAGGTTTTGTCTTTCCTACACTTGTGTTCACAGATTCTTGCCCATGTGACGGCGTCAGACCCCCTCCGCACGCATTACTCTCAATACACTGTACGCTCTGCGGGACACATCAACGGCCGAGTCGTATGCATCGAGTGGCGGCTTGACGGGGGTAGTTGGCACAAAACTGGGTGTAAGCGCTGCGGAAGGGTGTGGGTTGTCTGATTGGAGTGGGTGGTTTGCGAGGGGTAGCAGTGCGGCAGGGGTAAAAGGAGAAGAAAAGGGTGCACAGAACGGCGACATGTTGAAAACGTTGTTGGAAGTTTATATGGAGAACGGGTCAGTCTCGTCTCCGTGGAGGAGCGGACAGATCGACTAAACCTCGCACTTTACAGGGATGCACAACAGACAGCGCGGTGTCTGAGCTCGCAAGCAAAAAGACTGGATGCTCTTGAAGTGAGTGCTTTCATGGTTTGGATTTCTGTCTGACGGACTTTTGTGGTTAACCGCGATGAGTTCGCGATGTGTTTGAGGCGTCGTCGATGCCATTGATCTGCTTTGATGATCCATCTTCGCATTAATTCTTGAACAACCCCTCTTCGAATTGACATAACTGACGTATTCCCTGATCATGCAGATATTCCCGCTCGTCCCGACCACCTGGCCACTCCGTACGCTCTCGACCTACCTCACTCGTTCCCTCCGACGCACGCAGCACATCGCGCATGAAGGTCAGATCGTCAGAGCCATCTGTGCAGGACAGAACCTTGCCGTGCTCGAGAGTACGTTTGAGGTCCTGCAAGAGGAAGGAGCGATCGTGGAGGAGGCTGTGAGTGACGACGAGGAAGGTGGGAAACGGGAGGATGGGGTAGGGAGGAGCTTTGATGAAAAGGTCGTGCTGCATGGTGGGGATGAAGGTCGGGCTGAGGTGGTGAATGTCCATGTGGGAGGTGGCGAAACGTGATATCAATGTTGCTCGAGAGCCCGGACAGCCGATGTTGGATCCATGGTCTCGGTAGTACACACTAATCTACCTACACACTCCCAGACTCTGAGAAACCTAGGATGTAAAGTGCCATAACAGATATCATCCCGTTATCGTGGTAACTTCAGTGATGGTCTTGCGATCACTATGGTACATAGCTTCAAGTGTTCATAAGAATCATAGCATTCATATGTGGAATCTCATATCTTCAGTGGGCCAGGTGAATCCACATATTACATATGATAGCATCATTAGGATCTGGAATGCAGAAACTGGTCAATGTATTTCTGGGACACATGAAGTCTAGACCAGGTCTGTCCATTGCATACTCACCTGATAGCAGCCGCATTGTCTCTGGTTCTGTAGACAGTATCATTGGGATCTGGAATGCAGTCAATGGCCAATGTATAGCAGGTCCACTCCAGGACATGAAGGTCATTTCTGTTGTCTAGTATTCACCTGATGGCAATTATGTTGTCTCTGGTTCAACAGACAAGACCATTAGAATGAAGCTTGTTGGTCCATGCCCAAAAAGTCTTCAACATCCACCTTACTATTTGTACTCGGCCAGAGCAGACCTGAACAGGTTCACTTATTGCACCCAAACTGAGGGTGCCCTTGCCAAGGTACGGGTGAAGTGACGTAACGTATCAGAGTTGTGACATTGAGCTTGGCCATGCTATCTAGTCTCGTTCAGGATTCAGTTTTGACCAGAGGAAGTGTGAACGACTAGCTCGGAGTTTGAGCGGCACTGCATGCGCAAACAACATTGTTGGGAAGTGGATTTCAGCCAAATTTCACAAGGTAAAGATAGTTTCGTGACGTATCTAAAAAATCTATTCCCGGCGTGTCCCGAGGTCTGAGTGTCACTCACAGTGTGTGGTTTAGCTGATGTTTTCATCTGCCTGAGAGATCGTTCTCGCCTCGCTGCACGGGGATTCGAGCTATTGTAGCTATGTCATGATGGCGATCAACGTCATACGGCCAGCATGCAGCCTCGCTGAATCCACCACTGTTCCGAATCTGTCATCGCTGACGTAATATAGCCAATCCACCTGGCAGTAGCTGAGCTCAGTTCAGGCCACGACAGACAACCTAGATGCATTGAGCCCTCATGGACCTGACGAGTGACGACGAGCAAATATGGGTTTTGCTCAGAGAACGTAGCCTCCAACCAGGAGGTTTTGGAGAGGATAGAACCAGAATATGGTTTGTGCATCGCGTCCAAATATCCTTGCTTTATTCCATGTTGAGTCTTGACCGAATGGCTTTAGGCCTGCTCTCCTTGGTGCCCAACCACTCTCCGATCCGCCGCCATACTCGGAGGTGGACAGTACGGATGAATATGGAAATCCGATCGACGAGGGGATGAATGAGTCGGTAACAGACCCCCACGCAGACGAGCGGCAAATCAAGCTGGACACCGATCGCAGCTTCGTATTATACCCTGGAGGTATGAAATGACACCGTCGGCATTCATAAATGCACTGAATTACATTTCCGGCATCAAGAATCCGGTACTGTGCCCCCTCGGGGTGCACTTCAGAATGACTTACATGGGCTCCTCGTGTCGTTGTTCCGGAAACGTCGTTCGCTTCACTACTTTCAGGGTTTCCACGATATCATGACCGTCATCTTTCTCACTTTGCCGCGGCCTCTTCACCTCGCATGTGCAGAAAAGATGGCGCTTCATCGCGTGAGAGATGCGATGGGAGTTGGACTCGAACCAATACTCGGCTTATTGAGGTGAGATTCCAAAAGTGTCTCCAATTCCTGAATATGTGCTTATGATATGCCAGAGTACTTAGAAATTTGTTGAGGCTTGCAGATCCTGCATACGCAAAGCTCCTCGAAAAGTGCGTACACCCGAGATCCTGTTCGCTTACGCTAATTACAGTATGCATCCCGATGTCCAGCACTTCACCACTCCCATACCATGCACTTTCTCATCTCCTTACGCTTTTCTCGCACGATATCCCGACTCTTCCTCTTATCCAGCATGTATGGGATTTTCTTCTGTCACGAGAGCCGATTGCTGTTGTGTGGCTCGCTGCTGCTGTGAGTATAACTAACTCCACCTTCTTTATTTGTCCGCATTCTTCTTTGGGGAAGTCATTCTGAACCCTCGTTCGTAGCTCATCCTACACCGCAAACCTCCTGTCTACTTACTTACCGAACAAGACGAAGAAGGGATGATCCACTCTTTGTTAGGGGGAATACCAGAGCTGGTTGATGCAGAGCCGGAATTCTATGACACAGGCAACAATAGTCTTGCCCAAGGCACAGTCACTGAAATAGATCGTGCAACAGAAACCGAGACGGTCTTTGGGAGGTCCATCGCGGGATCTCGTTCGGATAGCGGAGGAGCAGGTCCATATGGGCAGCCAAGTTCTGAAGCTATTGACGGAACGCTCGGGTCTCCTGATATTAATGAACAGACGCATGTATCCCATGAAGATGAGCTTAACCAAAGCTCTATCCCGTCAGATCTGGCCCAGAACCGTGACACACTTCGAGCTAGCAGCCCTAGTCCGAGCACAATACCTCTCCCGCTTCCAGAAGCAACGGACGAAAACTGCTTGGGTGATCCACACAGCTCAAATCTAGAATTAGCCGCGTCGATTCCGTTGCCTGATTCACGACCAGCTTCGCCTATCCATTCGCCAGAACCTTCTTCCCCTGTACAGTCGACTGTGCCATCACCCCAAGAGGCAGGATCCGTTGATCATCACAGCCCTTCACCATCCTTTGATCATGTACCGCCACGTTCGCGTTCATCCTCGTCAGACCTAACACGTCCTTCTTCCCCAATGCAATCTCCTGCTGTAGCAAACGAGCCCACATCGCACTTTGACAAGTCTGCGCCAAGCAAATCGAGAACTAAACCTGCGCCGCTCTCCCTCACTTCCCTTCTCCGTCAGGCGGATGACCTCTTAACTGCATACCCACCATCCCATCCTTTACTCCGTGCCACCGAGATCATGGGACCTGATAGCGTTATGCGAACGTGGCGACCTTTGCCGATTAGCACCGCCATACCTGAAAAACAGCCATACAACGAAACTGATGACTACTTAGAAACCCTTGTCAACTCTTCGCACATTGTTATACCCTCACCACCCCCTTCGCCTCTTGGTGCCCGCCTTCCAGCGAAGAAAACAAAAGTTTTGCCAAGAGCTCTGAGCAAACCACTTTTGGACCCGCGCAGGATCGCTCTGCGTCTAGGTGCACTCACACCTGCAGAACGCAGAGTGTTGTTCATGAGTGCATTGCTCGTGGTTGGAGCTGCGATGGCATTAAAATCCAGTAAAGTCCTTTGCGTGGATGGTATCATCAAGGCAAGTGGAGGAGATGGGCTGAAGCGCCTATGGAATGACAAGTGGACTTTAATCTCATCTGTGGTTGCTGCTTGGGGAAGAGGGTTGCCGTAGTCTGGGCGTCTGTTGATGCACTCTGACATACTTTATACTGGACTAGATGTAAATATGCATACGGACTCGATATGCGTTGTTAATCGACCTTTTATAATATTCAAATAGAGTTGGACAATTACCTGCTGAATTCAACCTATTTTTTTTTTCAGTCCGAGACAAACATTTCTTTCTCGACATCGAAAAATCTGTTGCAGTTGGCTGCAAGTCGCACTTGACTTGGCCCTGTGACATCGATACCACAGCCGGTGAGGCATCATATGAAGTTGAGGTCTGCTAGATCTACAAAATGATATGACACAGCACTAGCACGAACGTCCGATCCGGCTCAGCGTCGGTGGTTTCTGAACCTCCGAGTCGCTGCGCTGATATCGGACCGTTCACTGGACTCTCGTGAACGGAATGAGCGCTGACTGGGACCCGTGATCGATATGACCTCTTCGCAGACCGACTCCCGGTCCCGGACCGAGTCAGCGATGGTTATCTGGATGGATCAGACCCACCGATATTTTTCCCTCGATGACATTACGAACTCCGGTCTCCTAACGCTATCCGAGTCAATAATACTGCTGTGCTGAAAACAACGCCTCATCGTTCCACGTGAACCGGACATGCTGCAGGCTCTCAATTGACATCGCCGACCAATGAAAGGGACAAGGAACTCGATCTCACGTAAACTGCATGGCGCACACATGCCACGCACGTGGGTGGGGTCGAAACGTTGATCCGGTATACAAGGCTCAGGCCTCAGGGGATAGAGACACGGCAATTTTGCTACGGATTGATATGATTTCGGGTCGCTGAATGGACCTTAAATTAGTCGCATGTCGATCGGCCTGATCGTCCGATGGCGACTGCAGACTGCCTTGAGCCGCATCTCATGACGTTAGACCGTGGGATCAAAGACCATGCCTTGGCTCGTCAGATCGCTACAATTGATCTTCAGAGAACAGATATGCAAAGACAACGAGGGGAGCATCCAAACAGGATTGGCTCAGCGCTAATCGATGATCGATGATCTCCGAGTCGGGTCAAAATTAACTACTGCGCCCCGCCCTAACAGCCTTTTTGATCGGGCCTTTTTGATCGGAAGAATCCTACTAAGAGGATACTGCCGCATTCACCCTTTATTCAAGAAAGGGTAAGAGACGCGCAGGACATAGCCCGGAAAAGCGAGTTGGGTGGCGAACGTTTCGACTACATGTCGAGCGATAGGCTGTGCGCATTTTTTAACGCGCTCATAGACGCCAACGATTTGGCGCCTGTGATCGTACTTTACTATTTAGCACCCATGTATCACATTTCGTTGAACCAAGATGGCATACTCGCTTCGCGATCCAGTCAATCCACCCTCATCTCGACAGAAAAAAGTCACTATGCAGAGGCAGTATCGTGAAAAGGAAGGGGAATGTTTCAATACGCTCCAAGATGTCATAAAGAAGCTTACCGGAGAAGAGCCGCAGACGCGGTACGAGATTTTGAGGAAAGGTTGTTCTCACAGTTATTGCAAGGCGTGACTGCTATGCTGATAGATTTACACGGGAAGCGATTGACCTTGTTTCGGAGATCAGGAGGCACAGGGCGGCCAAGGTTGTTTCTCCAGTCCTATATGGAATGCCTCCTTCCACAAACCCCGCAGACACGACAGTAACTCAAGCTCACTCGGGTAGGTAGATCCAATCACAATTGATGATCCGAGGTGCTCATCGCTTTTTAGGTTATTCCGCCCAACCATCTCCGAATTGCCCCCAAACTTGGCCAACCAATGCCGAGTTTGTTGCACAGAGTGCCTACTACACTACCCAGTTCTGTGATCAGCAGTACGACTTCATGTCCGACATGGAGTCTGCTTTAGCCTTCTACGCCACTCACGAGGAATATCACGAGGGCTGGTCTAACTATCCTCAGGGTGGAAAGACAGTCGATCAAGTCCTAGATTCACTCTTTCCCTTCAAATAATGTAGCCTTGCCTATATCTCGCTCCCTATATATTTATCAGAGGATGAGGCATATCTGTGATGAGGCATCATGATTACAGCCGTTTGCAAAACTATGCGGAAAACGCGTCTGAAAATTCGACTCGTCGGAACCTGCCGGGCTAGGACCCCAAACGCGCTGTAGCCTGTTCAGGTATGTGACCGTGACTGAGTCACATCGCCAGCTCGTGCTTCAGAAGTGCTTCAGAAAAAGTTGGTGACCTAAGCAAGGCGAGGCACGAACCGCGCGTAGGATTTAGTCTATGCGTGAGAAGCGAAGTGGAGCACCTTTCTTCTTCTCGTCCACTTTGCTCCCTCTAGCAGCACAACTCGTGTCTCGCAGCTCGTCTCATTAGCGTAGACTTTCTTTTCGCATCACCTTCGTTACTCGTACCACCATGCTCCCAGGTGATATCAATCCACATAACGCACATGTTCCTGACTTCACCCAAGAGTGTTTCAGAGCTGCCAGACAACCGCTCATAGACGACTTCACCATAACGCACAAGCTAGCAGCCCAACGACTCACCGCCATTTGGGCAGCCCAGAACCTCATCGACAGAGAAGAGTGGGACGCACACCAGCGAGAAGTCAAGGAAGCTGCCAGACTTGAACAAGAACTACAGCACCAACAGGAAGAAGAGAGACTGCATGCGGCAGAAGAAGAGCAGGTATCGGAAGGGGACACTAACGCTCCGATGGTGCAGAGAACAGCAATGGAAGTACGGTGTGTGGGAGATACTCACACACGGTAGGAAGCAGTGGGCTTGTAGGCTTAATAGCCTGAAGAGTCTTGA